>SNVD02008441.1:0-32829 GCA_013180625.2 Boswellia sacra | reverse complement strand
AAATAAACAATTTAGATCTAAGATGAGAAAAGAGAACACTTACAATTTTGCATGCCAATTTTTACCTTCCCCGGCAACAGCGCCAAAAACTTGACCCATCCGAAAAAGGATTGTCTCCCAAGTATAGGAGTGTCGAAGTAATAAAACCCGGTGAGACCAGGGTCGATCCACGAGGAAGGGAATTTAAGCGTTACAAATTATGAGCTAAACAAATGTGATATGGATGATTCAAAGAGGTGACATGATAATATCAACAAGTATGTAAGATGGTAGGTGGTATTACCGACCATTCAAATATAAAACAAAAAGCAAGAGGAGGTAAAACCATCCATGGAAATAGGTGGTATAACCAACCATAGTAAATTAAAGAACAATTTCATAAGGTGGTAGAACCTACCATAGTAAATAAAATAAAAAAGTTCATAAACAATAGAATAATTAAAATACAAGAGGAATTAACACAATAACAATGAAGGCTAAGGTTAGGGGATCCGCCCTTGATATTTCAAATAAGGATAATTAACCCATTTTAGTTATATGAATTATATTTGTTTCGTTACCAATATTTATACCACTTCTTGTAAATGGGTTCAAGCATCCAATGTGCCAATCACCATATGTCTACAACAAATCAAGGTTCCTAACTAGATTCGTGTCGGTAAGGAAGAACCATACATCCTCTAGAAAGGATCCAAGCATTTGATGTGCCAAGGATTGTCGACAATGGATCAAGACCTCCACTTTACGAGTGGTGTCAAGATTGATTAAGAAATTAAATATAAATCATATTGAATAAACATTATAAGATTAAGATTATTAAGCACATATTAAGGGTTAGAGAATCCTTATTCTCATATCAAGGGTTTCACCCTTTCACCTTAGCAAAAGAGAAATTAGAAGAACATTATAATAGAAAGAAAATAAAATGCAAGAAAAAAGGAAATTCATTAATAACATAAACACACAAAACACAATACAAGATCCTAGCCAAAGCCAAAATCTTCCAGCCAAGGCCAAGATGCCCTAATGGGTCACAAGGCACCTCTATTTATAGATACATCTAGGGGCAAACTTGTCAAATTATGAGGGCATAATTGTCAAATATTAGTTGTAAATATCTTTGACAATTGGGATCATTAGGCACCGACTTTGACCATCAATTTTGACATCGAAACGTTGTGAATTTTTAATCACATGTCTTCATGAAAGTTGTAGATATTTCTCTCAGCTTTCTAGAACATATTGATTTGCACAATTTGGATACGTATTTTGAGAGATACGATCCAAATACTGAGGCCTGGTCAGACTGGGCCGAGACTGTAGATGGGTTCACTTCAAGCCCAATTTTGGTCCACTAAGAGCCCGAATTTGATGATGCTTGTGAAATGTAATCTTGTAGACAATTGAATCAGCTTTCCAAAACATTAAGAATTGCACCATTCTGATCTATAAATAGAGAGTTATGCCCATTTTACCGAACCTGTAACAAAACCAAAATTAAGAGAAATTAATTCCAAAGATGCAAATGCTACAAATATGCTTAAGTTGAGGAATTTAATGACACTATTAATGCAATATGATGAACTAAACTCTTATTAAACATGCATATTTAAGTGTTCATTAGCAGACAAAGCCCAAAATTGGGACATTGTTGGTACCTATAAGGCACCAAACAAAGCTCTAACCTCAACATCCAATAGAGCATTTACAAACTTAGGGAAGAAAATGACCTTCAAGCTAAATATGCATCCTTAGCTAGAAAAGTCAAGGCTTTAGAAATGAAAAAGAGTGGTCAATTGAATTCTATTCAAGAAATTGTATGTCACATTTGTAATGATAATGACCATCCTACTGATAAGTGCCCAACTTTGCCTGCCTTTAGGGAATGTCTCCATGAATAAGCCAATACCTTGAACACTTTCAAAAAGCTAAATCACAATCCATACTCACAAACCTACAATCCTGATTAGAGAAACATCCAAATTTTAGTTGGAAAATGACAATCATGCACAATCTTCACAAGTCCCTTATAAAACAAGACAAAAATTTCAAAATTCTCATGATCATGCATACCTCCTCCTCCTCATAGGAATGACCTTAAGGAGACATTGCATTCATTCATTACAAACCTAGAGACTTTCAATAATCAAACTACTTAAACATTAGCAAATTTGTCAGACACTCTTGCAAAATTTGCATCCATATTTAGCATCGAAGAAAAAGAAAATTTTCCTTCTCAAACATTACAAAACCCCAATGATCAATCCAACTCAAATGCTAGGAGTTCAAAAAGTCATTATGTGGACCAAGCCAAATCAGTCATGACCCTTCATAATGGTAAGGCTGTTGAAAAACGTATTCTTAAACTTTATGAGACAGAAGAAGAATCGATCTCTAAATATCAGGAAGAGGTTACCAAACCAACAACAAGCGAAGAAGAAACCAAATCCCCATCTGTGCCTCCATTTTCTCAAGCATTAGCCACATAAAAGAAGCCAACTCACGATTCTGAAATCTTTAAAATTTTCAAACAAGTAAAGGTCAACATTCCTTTGCTAGATGTAATCAAACAAGTACCTTCTTATGCAAAATTTTTAAGAGATTTTTGCACTGTGAAAAAGATATTAAATGTGAAAAAGAAGACCTTTCTAGCTGGGCAAGTAAGTGTTATTCTTCAAAATAATAATACAGTGAAATATAAGGATCTAGAGTGTTCTTCAATTTCATGTGTTATTGGAGACCATAAAATTGAACAAGCTTTACTTTATCTTGGTGCTAGTGTAAATTTGCTTCCATATTCAGTTTTTTAGAAACTAAATCTAGGTGAGTTAAAACTAAATTCTATGTCTCTTTTGCTTGCTGATAGATCAATTAAAGTGCCAAGAGGAGTAGTAGAAGAAATGTCAGTTCAAATTGATAAATTCATTTACCCAGTAGATTTTATCATCTTAGATAGACAACCAGTGGAAGTATGTAATTCAATTCCTGTCATTTTAAGGCGTCCATTTCTAGCTACCTCTAATACTTTGATTAATTGCAGGAATGGAGTCATGAAGCTATCATTCGGGAACATGACATTGGAACTTAACGTTATTAATATGTGCAAACAACCATATGAAGAAGATGATGAAATCGAGGAGGCTAATATGATTGAAACTATTGTGGAAGACCACATCCAAAAAGGGAGTTCTTCTAACCCTTTGGAAACCTGTTTAGTTAATTCATTAGAATCAAGTATAGAACTAAAGCCTAATCTTTATGATATATGTTTTTTACTGGATGGTGCATAGGTGATAGAAAAAGGCTCAAAACCAAGATTCGAAACATTGGGGCAAATGAATGAAAGCAAGGAAGAGGAAACTCCCAAGTTAGAACTGAAGCCCTTACCTGAAGGACTGAAATATGCATATCTTGGGGAGAATCAGATATATCTAGTGGTAATTTCTCCATCCCTCACAAGCGAGCAACAAGGTAAGTTGATACACGCACTTAAAAGGCATAAAAATGCAATTAGATGGACCTTAAAAGACATAAAAGGCATTAACCCTGTAATTTGCACACATAGAATACATTTAGAAGAAAATGCCAAAACATCCCAACAACCTCAAAGAAGATTGAATCCATATATGAAAGAGGTTATTAGGGCTGAAGTTCTTAAACTACTTGATGTGAGAATTGTCTACCCTATTTCTGATAGCAAATGGGTAAGCCCTGCACAAGTAGTACCTAAAAAATCTAGCATTACAGTTGTTAAAAATGAAAAGGGGGAATCATTGCCAACTCAAGTCTCATCTACTCGGAGGATGTGCATTGATTATAGAAAATTAAATGCTATCACTAGAAAAGACCACTTTCCCTTACCATTCCCAAACCAAATTCTAGAAAGAGTAGCAGGGCACTCCTACTACTGCTTGCTTGATGGATATTCAGGCTATTATTAAATTTCCATTGCACTTAAAGACCAAGAAAAGATCACATTCACGTGCCCCTTCGACACTTTTGCATTTGGTAGGATGCCTTTTGGACTTTGTAATGCCCCAGCCACTTTTCAAAGATGCATGGTAAGCAATTTTAGTGACATGGTCGTGCATTGTTTAGAAGTTTTCATGGATGATTTAACTATCTTTGAAAATTCTTTTGATAAGTGTCTTAAAAACTTAGAAAAAGTCCTAAAAAGGTGTAAAGAAGAAGGTCTTATTTTGAATTGTAAAAAATGTCATTATATGGTCACTTTGGGAATTGTTTTAACTCATGTGGTGTCTTCTAAGGGAATTGAAGTGGACAAAGCAAAAGTGAAATTAATTTCCCATTTGCTTCCACCAAAAACAATCAAAGAGATCCGTTCATTCTTAGGGCATGTTGGATTTTATAGGAGGTTCATAAGAAATTTCAGTGCTATATCTAAACCTCTTTGTAACCTCTTAATGAAAGACACTTCTTTTGAATGGACTCAAGAATGTCAAAATGTTTTTGATAAGTTAATTGGACTTTTAACAACTACTCCAATTATACAATCTATTGATAGGTCCTTCCCTTTTGAATTAATGTGTGATACAGGCGACTATGCCGTTGGTGCTGTCTTAGGACAAAGAAAAAAAAGATACCCCATGTGTGATATACTATGCAAGTAGGACTTTAAAAAATGCACAAATGAATTACACAACAACTGAAAAAGAACTACTTGCATAGTATTTACATTTGACAAATTTTGATCTTATTTAAGTGGTTGTCCAACGATTGTTTACACTGACCATGCAGTTGTGAGATATTAATTGAAACTTCACCTATCATTGACTCTTTTCTTGATGAATTTTTATTCTTCGTTGCTGCAGTATCTTGGTTTGTTAACATTGTAAATTTTCTTGCAATAGGAAAAATGCCACCTCATTGGAATGCTCAAGACAAAAGGGAGTTTTTGATCAGGGTGAAAAATTTTTATTGGGATGCCCATATTTGTTCAAATATTGTCCGAATCAAATAATTAGAAGATGCATAGCCGACAATGAGGTAAGTAGTGTCATTAATTTTTGTCATTCCGAAGCATGTGGAGGACATTTTTCATCTAAAGAAATAGCCGCTAAAATCTTGCAACGTGGATTTTATTGGCCCACCTTATTTAAAGATGCACATGCATTTTGCAAAACTTGTAAAAATTGTTAAAAATTGGGATCCATTTCAAAACGAAACATGATGCCTATGAATCCTATTCTTGTTGTTGAAATCTTTGACTGTTGGGGTGTCGATTTTATGGGATTTTTTCCACCTTCATTTGGTTTTGTGTACATTCTTGTTACAATAGATTATGTTTCAAAATGGGTCGAGGAAGTTTCATATCGAAACAATGATCATAAAACAGTTATCAAATTCTTGAAAGAGAATATTTTGTGCAGATTTGGAATACCTCAAGCCATTATTAGTGATGGGGGTACACATTTTTGTAACAAACCATTTGAAATTCTAATGAAGAAATATGGAATAACCCATAAAGTTTCTATACCTTATCACCCGTAAATAAGTGGACAAATTGAATTAGCTAACAGGGAGATAAAACAAATCTTACAAAAAACAGTTAACCCAAACCATAAAGATTGGTCTTTAAGATTTAATGACGCACTTTGGGCTTACCTAACTGCTTTCAAAATATCATTGGGTATGCCTCGTTATAGATTAGTTTATGGAAAACCTTGTCACTTGTCTGTGAAAATTGAGCATAAAGCTTATTGGGCCATTAAAATATTTAACACAAATTTGGATGATGCTTGCAAGTTAGGTAAACCCCAACTGAGTGAACTTAAAAAAAATCAGGAATGAGGCTTATGAAAACTCTAAAATCTATAAAGAAAAAATGAAGGTTTTTCATGACAAATTCATTGTTTGAAAATCTTTTAAACATTCACAAAAAGTTCTTTTGTATGATTCAAGATTACATTTGTTTCCTGGTAAACTTCGGTCTCATTAGACTGGGCCTTTCATTGTTAACAAGTTTTCTCTTATGGAAGAACCCAAAGAATGGTAATGTTTTTAAAGTTAATGAACAACGGTTAAAACCATTCTTTAAAAATTTTGATCAAAATGAAGAGTCCATCGCTTTAATCGATCCTTTTTAAGGATTGATTTTTCCCGATCAAGTGGTGAATACGATACTTCGTGATTTTTAAAGTCGGTTTTTCAGTTCCCTAAACACTTTTGCTCATCGTACATTCATTTTCTTTTTTTCTCTCTCATTTTCTTTACATGGATACCATTCTCTCGAATCTGCACAAACATTTTCCCTCTTTTCCTCAAAATGATTTGCTTAAAATTTACAAAGCTCGCATAGAAAGACTAAGGATATTGATGCGCAAGGGTATTCCTACTTATTTAAGATGGTTAATTGAAGCCAAGGTCTGATTTTCTTGTGAATTTTCAGATGATCTTTTTTCCCACATGCGAGGTTTGGGAAAAAGCTCTTGCACCGAAAAGCGAACAGCGAAAAGGCTACAAGTTTGTCAGAAATGTGTAAGATGGACTTGTAACCAGCATTACCGCTCCTTAGGATATTTGTCCAACAATCGAGAGGATAAGCTACAATTCATCAAAAACGGACTAAGTAGGGAGTCCTTGGATAATATCCAATTGACTCTTGAGACACATTTGATGAACACTTAAATATGTATGCTTACTAAGAGCTTAATTCATCATATTGCATTAATAGTGTCATTAAATTCCTCAACTTAAGCATATTTGTATTCTTTACATCCCCTAAATTAACTTTCTTTTAATTTCAGTTTTGCTGTAGGTTCGATAAATTAGGCATAACTTTCTATTTATAGATTAGAATGGTACAAATCTTAATGTTTTGGAAAGTGGATTCAATTATTTACAAGATTGTATTTCACAAGCATCATCAAATTCAGGCTCTTAGTTGACCAAAAATTGGGCTTGAAGTGACCCCATCTGCAGTTTCAGCCCAATCTGACCATGCCTCAGTATTTTGACTTTATCTCTCAAAATACGTATCCAAATCATATAAATCAAGATGTTCTAGAAATCTAAGAGAAATATGTATGATTATATGAAGACATGTGATAACAATTCTCAATAATTCAATGTCAAAATCAATGGTCAAAGTGGTGAACCTAATGATCCCAATGGTCAAAGTTAGTTCAACTAATATTTGACAATTGTTTCTTTGTAATTTGGTAAGTTTTCCCCTGAATGTATCTATAAATAGAGGTGCCCTGTGACCCATTAGTGCATCTTGACCTTGGCTGGAATATCTTGGCCTTGGCTGGGATCTTGTATTGTGTTTTTCTCTCTTGTGTGTTTATGCTATTAATAAATCTCATTGTTCTTACAATTTGTTTTCTTTCTCTTATAATGTCTTTCTAATTTCTCTCTTGTTAAGGTGAAAGAGTGAAACCCTTGATATGAGAATAAGGATTTTCTAACCCTTTGATATGTGCTTAATAATCATAATCTTATGTTTTTTATTTTATATGATTTATATTTATTTTCTTAATCAATCTTGACACCACTCGTAAAGTGCAGGTCTTGATCCATTGTCGACAATCCTTGGCACATTAAATGTTTGGATCCTTTTTAGAAGTCGTATGGTTCTTCCTTACCGACACAAATCTAGTTAGGAGCCTTGATTTGTTGTAGACATATAGCGATTGGCACATTGGATGCTTGAACCCATTTACAAGAAGTGGTATAAATATTGGTAACGAAACAAATATGAATTCATATAACTAAAATGGGTTATTTATCCTTATTTGATATATCATGGGCGGATCTCCTAACCTTAGTTCTTATTATTATTGTGTTAATTCCTCTTACTCTTGTATTTTAATTATTCTCATTTATTGTTTATGAACTTATTCTTTACTTATATTTATTGATATTATCTTTCCATCTCTTTGAATCATCTATATCATATTTCCTTACTTTATAGTTTGTAGCGCTAAAATTCCCTTCCTCGTGGATCGACCCCGGTCTTAATAGATTTATTACTTCGACAATCCTATACTTGAGAGATAATCCTTTTTCGGATGTGTCAAGTTTTTAGCGCCATTGCCGGGGACGGTGAAATTGACGTGCAAAATCGTAAGTGTTCTCTTTTCTCATCTTAGATTTTAATTTTTTACTATTTTTTTATGTGTTCATATTTTCTTCTCTTTTCTTTTCTCTTTCTTGCATGAAAATTTGGTCGTGAACATCTAGTGATAGACTTGTTAGAAAAACATCATCTTCCTTAGAAAACATGATCGACAATCAAGTGGAAAGGTTCACGAATGAAGGGGACAACTATTCCCAACATTATGATCAAAACCAACCAAGAACCCTCAGAGATTACATGAATCCAATAAGGACTAGTGCACCATCTTGTGTAGTTTCTCCTCTCGATTCAATCTATTTCAATTTCAAACCAAGTTTTGTTCGACTTCTACCCACCTTTCGTGGCCTTGATATGGAGAACCCATATTCGCACTAAAAAATCTTTGAAGAGGTGTGTAACTCCTACAGCGACCCAAATTGTAGTATAAACACCATTAGATTAAAGCTTTTTCCTTTTTCTTTAAAGGATAAAGCTAGAACATGGCTACAAAATTTGAGGTCAAATTCCATCAGTTCATGGGATGAGTTGAAACAATAATTTTTGAAAAAAATTTTTCCTACCCATAGAAGAAATTCTCTTAAAGGATAAATTTTCAATTTCACTCAAAAACAAGGGGAAACCTTTTATCAATGTTGGGATAGGTATAAGGAACTACTTAACACCTATCCTCACCATGGTTTTGAAACATGGAGAATAGTTGCACACTTCTATGAAGGGTTAACACCTCAAGATAGACAACTAGTAGAATTAATGTGTAATGGATAATTTGGAGACAAAGACCCTGAGGAAGCAATTGACTACCTAGATTCCTTGGCAGACAAGGCACAAAATTGGTACACTGCTGGCAACTATGAGATACCAAGCAAGGCCCCAACCTCAATATCTAATAGAGGCATCCACAACCTTAGGGAAGACCATGACCTTCAAGCCAAATATACATCCCTAGCTAGAAAAGTCGGGGCTTCAGAGAAGAAAAAGAGTGGTCAATTGAATTCTATTAAAAAAATTGTTTGTCACATTTGTAATGACAATGACCATTCTACAGAAGATTGCCCAACTTTGCTTGCCTTTAGAGAATGTCTCCATGAATAAACCAATGCCTTGAACACTTTCAAAAGGCCAAATCACAATCCATACTCACAAACTTACAATCCCGGTTGGAGAAATCATCCAAATTTTAGTTGAGAAAATGACAATCACGCACAATCTTCACAAGTCCCTTTTCAAACACGACAAAATTTTCAAAATTCTCATGATCATGCATATGCTCCTTCTCCTAGGAATGACATTGAAGAAACATTGCATTCATTCATTACAAAGCAAGAGACTTTCACTAGTTAAACTGCTCAAACATTAGCAAATTTGTTAGATACTCTTGTAAAATTTGTATCTACATTTAGCATCCAAGAGAAAGGGAAATTTCCTTCTCAAACATTGCAAAACCCCAAAGATCAATCTAACTCAAATGCAAGGGGTTCAAGTAACCATTATTTTGACCAAGCTAAATCAGTCATGATCCTTCGCAATAGTAAGGTTGTTGAAAAACACATTCCTAGCCCTTGTGAGAAAGAATAAGAATCGATCTCTAAAGGGCAGGAAGAGGTTGCCAAACCAACACCTAGCAAAGAAGAAACCAAATCCTCATCTGTGCCTCCATTTCCTCAAGCATTAGCCACACAAAAGAAGCCAACTCACAATTTTGAAATTTTAAAATTTTCAAACAGGTAAAAGTCAACATTCCCTTTCTAGATGTGACCAAACAGGTACCTTCTTATGCAAAATTTTAGAAAGACTTGTGCACTGTGAAAAGGAAATTGAATGTGAAAAAAAAGGCCTTTCTAGCCGAGCAAGTAAGTGCTATTCTTCAAAACAATAATACAGTGAAATATAAGGATCCAGGTTGTCCTACAATTTCATGTGTTATTGGAGACCATAAAATTGAACAAGCTTTATTTGATCTTGGTGCCAGTGTGAATTTGCTTCCATACTTGGTTTTTCAAAAACTCAATCTAGGTAAGTTAAAACCAACTTATGTGACTCTTTTGCTTGCTGACAGATCAATTAAAGTACCAAGGGGAGTAGTAGAAGATGTGTTAGCTCAAGTCGATAAATTCATTTACCCAGTGGATTTTATCATCTTGGACACACAACCGGTGGAAGTATGTAATTCAATTCCTGTCATTTTAGGGCGTCCATTTCTAGCTACCTCTAATGCTTTGATTAATTGCAGGAATGGAGTCATGAAGCTAACATTTGGGAACATGACATTGGAAATTAATGTTTTTAATATGTGCAAACAACCACATGAAGAAGATGATGAAATTAGAGAGGCTAATATGATCGAAACTATTGTGGAAGATCACATCCAAAAAGGGAGTTCTTCTAACCCCTTGGAAACTTGTTTAGTGAATTCATTAGAGTCAAGTATCAAAATAAAGTTTGATCTTTCTGATATATGTTCTTTATTGGATTGTGCATAGGTGATGGAAAAAGGCTTAAAACCAAGATTCGAAGAATTGGGGCAAATGAATGAAAGCAAGGAAGAGGAAGCTCCCAAGTTAGAATTGAAGCCCTTACCTGAAGGACTGAAATATGCATATCTAGGGGAGAATCAGACATATCTGGTGGTAATTTCTTCATCCCTCACAAGCGAGCAACAAGTTAAGCTGATACACGTACTTAAAAGGCATAAAAATGCAATTTGACGGACCTTAAAAGACATAAAAGGCATTAACCCTTTAATTTGCACACATAGAATGCATTTAGAGGAAAATGCCAAAACATCCCAACAACCAAAGAAGATTGAATCCACATATGAAAGAGATTATTAGGGCTGAAGTTCTTAAACTACTTGATGTGAGAATTATCAACCCTATTTCTTATAGCAAGTGGGTAAGCCCTACACAAGTAGTACCTAACAAATCTGGCATTACAATAGTTAAAAATGAAAAGGGGGAATCATTGCCAACTCGAGTCTCATCTACTTGGAGGATGTGCATTGATTATAGAAAAGTAAATGCTATCACCAGAAAAGACCACTTCCCTTTACCATTCCTCGACCAAATTCTAGAAAGAGTAGCAGGGCACTCCTATTACTGCTTTCTTGATGGATATTTAGGCTATTATCAAATTCCCATTGAACTTGAAGACCAAGAAAAGACCACTTTCACGTGCCCCTTCAGCACTTTGCATTTAGGAAGATGCCTTTTGGACTTTGTAATGCCCCAGTCAGTTTTCAACGATGCATGTTAAGCATTTTTAGTGACATGGTTGAGCATTGTTTAGAAGTTTTCATGGATGATTTAACTGTCTTTGGAAACTCTTTTGATAATTGTCTTGAAAACTTAGATAAAGTCCTAAAAAGGTGTGAAGAAAAAGGTCTTATTTTGAATTGGGAAAGATGTCATTATATGGTTACTTTGAAAATTGTCTTAGGTCATGTGGTGTCTTCTAAGGGAATTGAAGTGGACAAAGCAAAAGTGAAACTAATTTCCCATTTGCCTCCACCAAAAACAGTCAAAGAAGTCCGTTCATTTTTAGGGCACGCTTGATTTTATAGGAGGTTTGTAGGAAATTTCAGTGCTATATCTAAACCTCTTTGTAACCTCTTAATAAAAGACACTTCTTTTGAATGGACTCAAGAATGTCAAAATGCCTTTGATAAGTTAATTGGACTTTTAACAACTGCTCCAATTATGCAATCTCCCAATTGGTCCTTGCCTTTTGAATTGATATGTGATGCAAGTGATTAGGGCGTTGGTGCTATTTTAGGACAGAGAAAAGAAGGTAAGCCTTATGCGATATACTACGCAAGTAGAACTTTAAATGATGGACAAATGAATTACACAACAACTGAAAAAGAACTACTTATAGTAGTACTTGCATTGGACAAATTTCGATCTTATTTAATTGGTTCTCCCACGATTGTTTACACTAACCATGCAGCTGTGAGATATTTAATGTCTAAACCAGATGCAAAACCTAGATTGATAAGGTGGATCTTACTGCTCCAAAGAATTCAACATCACAATAAAGGATAAGAAAGGAGCCGAAAATGTCGTTGCAGATCATCTTTCAAGATTAACGACAGAGACATTAATTGAAACTTCACCTATCAATGACTTTTTTCCTGATGAATTTTTATTCTCTATTGCTGCAGTTCGTTGGTTCGCTAACTTTGTAAATTTCCTTACAATAGGAAAAATGCCACCCCATTAGAATGCTCAAGACAAAAGGAAGTTTTTGACTAAGGTGAAAAATTTTTATTGGGATGACCCATATTTGTTCAAATATTGTCCAGACCAAATAATTAGAAGATGCATACCCGACAATGAGTTAAGTAGTATCATTAATTTTTGTCATTCTGAAGCATGTGGAGGATATTTTTCATATAGAAAAACAGCTGCTAAAATCTTGCAATATGGATTTTATTGGCCCGCCTTATTTAAAGAAGCACATACATTTTGTAAAACTTGTGAAACTTGTCAAAAATTGGGATACATTTCAAAACAAAACATGATACCTTTCAATCACATTCTTGTTGTTGAAATCTTTGACTTTTGGGCTATTGATTTTATGGTACCTTTTCCTCCTTCATTTTGTTTTATGTACATTCTTGTTGCAGTAGACTATGTTTTAAAATGGGTCAAGGCAATTCCATGTCAAAACAATGATCACAAAATAGTTATCAAATTCTTGAAAGAGAATATCTTGTGTAGATTTGGAATTCCTCGAGCCATTATTAGTGATGGGGGTACACATTTTTTTAACAAACCATTTGAAACTTAAATGAAGAAATATAGAATAACCCATAAAATTTCTACATCTTATCACCCGCAAACAAGAGGATAAGTTGAATTAGCTAATAGGGCGATAAAACAGATCTTAGAAAAAACGGTTAACCCAAATCGTAAAGATTGGTCTACACTTTGGGCTTACTAAACTGCTTTCAAAACATCATTGCGAATGTCTCCTTATAGGTTAGTTTATGGAAAACCTCATCACTTGCCTGTAGAAATTGAGCATAAAGCTTCTTGGGCCATTAAAATATTTAACACAAACTTGAATGATGCTTGCAAGTTACGTAAACTCCAACTGAGTGAACTTGAAGAAATCAGAAATGAGGCTTACGAAAATTCTAAAATCTACAAAGAAAAAATGAAGGTTTTTCATGACAAATTCATGGTTATAAAATCTTTTGAACCTTCATAAAAAGTTCTTCTGTATGATTCAAGATTGCACTTGTTTCCTAGTAAACTTCGGTCTCGTTGGACTGGGCCTTTCATTGTTAAAAATGTTTTCCCTCGTGGAGCAGTTGAAATGGAGAACCCAAAGAATGGTAATGTGTTCAAAGTTAACGGACAACGGTTAAAACCATTCTTTGAAAATTTCGACCAAAATGAAGAGTCCATTTCTTTAATCAATCCTTTTTAAGGATTGATTTTTCCCCGTCAAGTGGTGGATACGGTACTCCATGGCTTTTCAAGTCGATTTTTCAGTTCCTTAAAAACTGTTGCTCACCTTGCATTCATCTTCTTTTCTTCTCTCTCATTTTTTTCACATGGATACCCTGCTCTCAAAACTGCACAAACATTTTCCCTCTATTCCTCAAAATGATTTGCTTAAAATTTACAAAGCTCGTGTAGAAAGACTAAGAATGTTGATACGTAAGGGTAGTCCTACTAATGTAAGATGGTTAATTGAAGCCAAGGTTCGATTTTCTTGTGAATTTTCAAATAATCTTGTTTCTCACATGCCAGGTTTGGGAAAAAATCTTACGCCAAAAAGCAAAGAGCAAAAAGGTTACAAGTTTGTCATAAATATGCAAGATGGACCTGTAACCAGTGTTGACGCTCCTTGGGATATTTGTCTAACAATCGAGAGGATAAACTACAGTACATCAAGAATGGACTAAAGAGTCCTTGGATGATATTCGAGTGACTCTTCAGACGCATTCTTGTGGACTTGTGCAACATGAAATCTTGAGATTCTAGACATAATTTTGAGATGAGCAGGAACGTTATGGCTTTTGGAATCGGACTCAAAACGACCCTATTTGCCAGTTTATAAGCAAATTGGATGGGAAGCATATCCCTAACTCATAAAAGGTGTTTAAGTCATTTCTGGAAGTAAAACCAGAGGAAGATGTGAGCCACAGTAACAACTACCTGTACATATACATGTGTGCCATTATTTTTAAATTTTAATGCCTTAGAGCTGTCATTTTTTAATTTGTATCTTTTGTTTGACTTATGGTGTCTTATTTCATTGTTTTTTGAATTTTTATGCAATATTGTCAAATTTTTCAACAAACAACCGAGCTACCTATCTAGATGTCATCATTAGCATACCTTTTTACACTCCATAAATACCACGCCCCTTGTTCTCTTCTTCACACATAGTTAGAGAGTTGCATAAACATGGAGGAAATTTCAAAACATCGAATCCAAAGGATATGTGTATTCTGCGGATCTCGACCTGATAAAAGTGAAGAGTTTGTAGAAGTACCAAATTATCTTGGTAGGCTACTGGATGAAAGAAATATTCATGTGGTTTAGAGGGGAGGTAGCCTCAGGTTAATGGGTTGTGTGTCAACAGCTGCATATGTAGGAGGTAGTCAAGTTTTACGAGTTATTCCTAAGGCTTGGCTGTAGAATGCATCATTGGAAAAATGGTTGGGAAGGAGTTACAAGTCTCCTCTATGCATGAATGTATGGCACATATGCTCATCAATTCAGTTGCCTTCATTGCTTTACCAGGTGGCTTTGGTACTCTTGAAGAAAATTTTAAAATTGCCTCTTGGGCCCAACTGAATCTCCATCAAAAACCCATAGGTTTGTTGAATGTTAAAAATTACTTTAATCCTTTGACAAGTTTTGTTGATGCAGTTGTGGAACAAAATTTTATCCCTCATTCGGTAAGAAAGATCTTTGTTTCTGTCACTATCGCTAGTGAATTACTTGACAAGTTACAAGTAGTCGAGTATGAACCTGACCCCGTCATAACTCAATTTAATTGGTCAGGGGGGCAAAACAAAAAGTGCAAATTAGATCTGAATCTTCGTTTGTAATTTTTTCTTGTCCTTTATTTCATTTGTAGCATTTTATTTTATGAGTCTTTCAGGTCATCTCTCTTGAATAACAAAAGCTTCAGGTAATGTCTCTTATATTTTAGCTTTCTACATTTAAACATTGAAGACAATGTTTCATTTGGTTGGGGGAAAAGGAGAGTAGACATAAGTATGTCTTAAATTTTCTTTTTCTTGTAAAAAAAAAAAAGGCGAGTTAGTAATTAGATTCAGAGTGCGGTATAAGGAGTTCAAATCCTCTTAAGACGCATTCTACATCAGGAATGACAGAGTAGGGAGGGCTAGTTTGAACTCTTGAAACACACTCTAACCAATTTGTCATTTTATTTTTGCATTTTTGAAGACTTATTTTATCTAACTTGATATTATTTAGTTTGGATTTTTGACTTTTATAACAAGGAGGTCTTATTCATTTCACGTTGAAGTATTCAAATCTATGAACTCTCACAACCTTATCATTTAATAAACTGCATGCTTATGTACTCGTTAAGCAAGTATTCATGAACCCTTCTTCACGCACACACATACCTTGATGCATGATTGTGGGTGGCAAAATCAAATGTTGCAATATTTGAGTTCTATTGTTTTGTCTAGGATAACAACAAAAGGAAGAGGAAACTTAAAAAAAAGTGAAAGCAAAAAAAAAAAAAAAAAGAGAGAGAGCAATTGTAGATAAGTTTAGTCTTGTAGCCTCTTTAATTCAAGCAATTAAGCTTAAGGGGTACCTCAACACTTAATACCCTAAGACCAACTGGTTTGGGAGCCATTGGCCCAAAGCTCGCTACATGGATTAAAGAAAAAGTTTAATGAGATTGAACATTGCACTACCCACAAGTTTTTAAGCAAAAATAAAGCATCGGCAACTCGAGTCGTTAAGCTCGTAAGGGTGTCTTAACATCAAATGTCCTAAGGCCAACTGGTCTGGGAGTCATTAGCCTAAAGCTCACTACATGGGTTAAAGATGCATTCTTTCAAAAAAAAAACAAAAAAAGGAAAAAAGGAAAAAAATATACAAAATGAATGAATGCCCCCTACCTAAGCTTGTTAGCCTTAACAAATATTAGAACCGATATGGCTTCTTTCTATTAAGCCCTATAGTCATGCGTCGACTGAGCATAAAAATAAGGTTTATTGATATCTTGACTGAAGGGTACATAAGTCATTTAAAAAAGAGAAAAAAACAATCGGTTCAGAGTTTGTTTATTTGGACAAAATCAAGAGTGCAAAAACAATCACCTTGATTGTAAAATTCTATAAATCACTTCTAAATAATAACGGTTTAATTACTAGGGACTAGCAATAAGCTGGTTGGGGGGTGTGATGAACACTTAAATATGTATGCTTAATAAGCGCTTAATTCATTATATTGCATTAATAGTGCCATTAAATTCCTCAAATTAAGTATATTTGTAGTCTTTACATCCTTTGAATTAACTTTCTCTTAATTTCGGTTTTGATGTAGGCTCGGTATATTGGGCATAACTTTCTATTTATAGATCATAATGGTGCAAATCTTAATGTTTTGGAAATCTAATTCAATTATCTGTAAGATTGTATTTCACAAGCATCATCAAATTTGGGCTCTTAGTGGACCAAACATCGGGCTTGAAGAGAACCCATTTAAAGTTTTGGTCCAGTTTGATCATGCCCTGGTATTTTGACCATATCTCTCAAACTACGTATCAAAATCGTATGAATCAAGATGTTCTAGAAAGCTGAGAGAAATATATATGATTTTCATGAAGACATATGATAACAATTCTCAATAATTCAATGTCAAAATCGGTGGTCAAAGTGGTGCATCTAATGATCCCAATGGTAAAAGTTAGTTCACCTAATATTTGACAATTGTTCCTTTGTAATTTGGCAAGTTTGCCCCTGAATGTATCTATAAATAGAGGTGTCTTGTGACCCATTAGGGCATCTTGGCCTTGTCTGGAATATCTTGGCCTTGGCTGGGATCTTGTATTGTGTTTTTCTCTCTTGTGTGTTTATGATATTAATAAATCTCATTTTTCTTACAATTTGTTTTCTTTCTCTTATAATGTCTTTCTAATTTTTCTCTTGCTAAGGTGAAGGCGTGAAACCCTTCACATGAGAATAAGGATTTTCTAACCCTTTGATATGTGCTTAATAATCATAATCTGATTTTATATAATTTATATTTATTTTCTTAATCAATCTTGACACCGCTCGTAAAATGGAGGTCTTGATCCATTGTCGTCCTTGGCATATCAAATGCTTGGATCCTTTCTAGATGTCGTATAGTTCTTCCCTTACCGACACAAATCTAGTTAGGAACCTTGATTTGTTGTAGACATATAGGGATTGGCACATTGGAGCTTGAACCCATTTACAAGAAGTGGTATGAATATTGGGAACGAAACAAATATGAATTCATATAACTAAAATGGGCTATTTATCCTTATTTGATATATCAAGGGCGGATCCCCTAACCTTAGCTCTCTTTATTATTGTGTTAATTCCTCTTACTCTTGTATTTTAATTATTCTCATTTATTGTTTTTGAACTTATTCTTTACTTATATTTATTGATATTATCTTTCCATCTCTTTGAGTCATCCATATCATATTTGCTTTCTTTATAGTTTGTAGTACTAAAATTTCCTTCCTCATGGATCGACCCCAGTCTTACTGGGTTTATTACTTTGACACTCCTGTACTTGGGATATAAATCTTGTTCGGATGTGTCAACATTCTTGTGGAATTGTGCGGTGCAAAATTTTGAAATTATGAACACAATTTCAATATGAACAGGAACGTTATAATCTTGGGAATCTAACTTAAAACGAAAACTGGATGGGAAGCATATCCCCAACTCATAGAAGGTGTTTAAGCCGTTTATGGATGTAAAACCAAAGGAAGATATGAGCCACAGTCATAACTACCTGTACATATGTATCTGTGCTATCATTTTTTAATTTTAATTCCTTACTGTTGTGATTTTCGAATTAATATCTCTATCTTTCGGTTGACTCATGCATTTATGGTGTCTTATTTCTGTCTTTTTTTTAATTTCTATGCTTCATTGTCAAACTTTTTCAACAAATAGCCGAGCTACCTATATAGATGTCGTCATTAGAATACCTTTTTGCACTCTATAAGTATGACTTCTCTTATTCTCCTCTTCATACATATAGTTAGAGAGTTGCATACATATGCAGGGAACCTCAAAATTGCAAATCCAAAAGACATGTGCATTCTATGGATCTTGACCTAGAAAAAGTGAAGAGTTTATAGCAGTGGCAAATTATCTGGATAGGCTATTAGCTGAAAGAAAGATTCATGTGGTTTATGGGGAAGGTAGCCTCAAGTTAATGGGTTGTGTGTCAACAGCTACACTCAGAGGAGGCAGTCAAGTTTTAAATGTTATTCCCAAAGCTTTGTTTGTAGAAAGCATCATTGGAAAAATTGTTGGGAAGGAGTTATAGGTCTCCTCTATGCATGAACACATGACACATATGCTCATCAATTCAGTTGCCTTCATTATTTTACCAGGTGGCTTTGGTACTCTTGAGGAAATTTTTCAAATTTCCTCTTGGGCCCAACTGAATCTCCATCAAAAACCCATAGGTTTGTTGAATGTTAAAAATTTCTTTGATCCTTTGATAAGTTTTGTTGATGCAGCTGTAGAACAAAATTTTTTCCCTCATTTGGCGAAAAGGATCCTTGTTTCTGCCACTACCGCTAGTGAATTACTTGACATGTTACAAGTAGTCGAGTATGAACCTGACCCAACCATAACTCAATTTAATTGGTCAGGGGGGAAAACAAAAAGTGCAAATTGGATCTGAATCTCTGTTTGTAATTTTTTCTTGTCCTTTATTTCATTTGTAGCATTTTATTTTATGAGTCCTTCAGGTCATCTCTCTTGAATAACAGAAGCTTCAGGTAATGTCTCCTATACCTTATCTCTCTACATTTAAACATTGAGGACAATGCTTCATTTGGCTGGGGGGAAAGAATAGTAGACATAAGTGTGTCTTAAATTTTCTTTTTCTTGTAAAAAAACAAAAGAAACGAGTTAGGAATTAGATTCAGAGTGCGGTGTAAAGAGTTTAAATCCTCTTGAGACGCATTATAGGTCTGGAATGGTAGAGTAGGGAGGGCTAGTTTGAACACTGGAAACACACCCTAACCAATTTGTCATTTTATTTTTGCATTTTTGAAGACTTATTTTAACTAACTTGATATCATTTAGTTTTGATTTTTAACTTTTATAACAAGGAGGTCTTATTCATTTCACTTTGAAGTAATCAAATCTATGAACTCTCACAACCTTATCATTTAATAAACTGTGTGCTTATATACTCGTTAATCAAGTATTCATGAACCTTTCTTCACGACACACATACCTTGATACATGATTGTGGGTGGCGAAATGAAATGTTGCAATATTTGAGTTCTTTTGTTTTGTTTAGGATAAAAACAAAAGGAAGGGAAAGTTAAAAAAAAGTGAAAGCAAAAAAAAAAAAAAGAGAGAGAGCAATTCTGGATAAGTTTGGTCTCGTAGCCTCCTTAATTCGAGCAATTAGCCCGAGGGGTGCCTCAACACCTAATACCCTAAGACCAACTGGTTTGGGAGCTATTGGTCCAAAGCTCGCTACATGGATTAAGGAGAAAGCTTTATGGGATTGAACATTACACTATCCACAAGTTTCTAAGCAAAAATAAAGCATTAGCAACTTGAGCCGTTAAGCTCGTAGGGGTGTCTTAACACGTAATTTCCTAAGGCCAACTGGTCTGGGAGTCATTAGCCTAAGGCTTGCTACATGGGTTAAAGATGCATTCTTTCAAAAAAAAAAAACAAAAAGAGGAAAAAAATGTACAAAATGAATGAATGCCCCCTACCTAAGCTTGTTAGCCTTAATAAATATTAGAACCGATATGGCTTCTTTCTAATAAGCCTTATAGTCATACGTCAACTGAGCACAAAAAGAAGGTTTGATGATATCTTGACTGAATGGTACATGAGTCATTTAAAAAAGAGAAAAAAATCGGTTGAGAGTTTGTTTATTTGGATAAAATCAAGTAGAGTGCAATAACGATCACTTTGGTTGTAAAATTCTATAAATCACTTCTAAATAATAACGCTTTAATTGCTAGGGACTAGCAATAAGCTGGTTGGGGGGTGTGATGAACACTTAAATATATATACTTAATAAGAGCGTAATTCATCATATTGCATTAATAGTGTCATTAAATTCCATAACTTAAGCATATTTCTAGTCTTTACATCCTTTGAATTAACTTTCTCTTAATTTCAGTTTTGATGTAGGTTCGGTAAATTGGACAAAATTTTCTATTTATAAATCAAAATGGTGCAAATCTTAATGTTTTGGAAAGCTGATTCAATTATCTATGAGATTGTATTTCATAAGCATCATCAAATTCGGGCTCTTAGTAGACCAAAAATTGGGCTGGAAGTGAACCCATCTGCAGTTTCGACTCAGTCTGGCTATGCCTCAGTATTTTGACCATATCTCTCAAAATACGTATCCAAATCGTATGAATCAAGATGTTTTAGAAATCTTAGAGAAATATCTACGATTTCACGAAGACATATGATCAAAATTCATAATAATTCAATGTCAAAATTGGTAGTCAAAGTGGTTCACCTAATGATCCCATTGGTCAAAGTTAGTTCACCTAATATTTGACAATTGTTCATTTGTAATTTGGTAAGTTTGCCCCTGAATGTATCTATAAATAGAGGTGCCCTGTGACTCATTAGTGCATCTTGGCCTTGGCTGGAATATCTTGGCCTTGGCTGGGATCTTGTAATGTGTTTTTCTCTCTTGTGTGTTTATGCTATTAATAAATCTCATTTTTCTTGCAATTTGTTTTCTTTCTCTTATAATGTCTTTCTAATTTCTCTCTTGCTAAGGTGAAAGGGTGAAACCCTTGATATGAGAATAAGGATTTTCTAACCCTTTGATATGTGCTTAATAATCATAATCTTATGTTGTTTATTTTATATGATTTATATTTATTTTCTTAATCAATCTTGACACCACTCGTAAAGTGGAGGTCTTGATCCATTGGCGACAATCCTTGGCATATCAAATATGTGGATCCTTTCTAGACGTCATATGGTTCTTCCTTACCGACATAAATCTAGTTAGGAACCTTGATTTGTTGTAGACATATAGTGATTGGCACATTAGATGCTTGAACCCATTTACAAGAAGTGGTAGAAATATTGGTAACGAAACAAATATGAATTCATATAACTAAAATGGGCTATTTATCTTTATTTGATATATCAAGGGCGGATCCTCTAACCTTAGCTCTCATTATTATTGTGTTAATTTCTCTTACTCTTGTATTTTAATTATTCTTATTTATTGTTTATGAACTTATTCTTTACCTATATTTATTGATATTATCTTTCCATCTCTTTGAATCATCCATATCATAATTATCTTTTTTATAGTTTGTAGCGCTAAAATTCCCTTCCTCATGGATCGACCCTAGTCTTATCAGATTTATTACTTCAACACTCTTATACTTGGGAGATAATCCTTGTTCGGATGTGTCAACATTCTTGTGGAATTATGTGGCGCGAAATTTTGAAATTATGGACCCAATTTTGAGATGCAGGAACGTTATAGTCTTGGGAATCTAACTTAAAATGAAAACTAGATGGGAAGCATATCCCCAACTCATATAAGGTGTTTAAGCCGTTTTTGGATGTGAAACCAGAGGAAGATGTGAGCCACAGTCATAACTACCTGTACATATGTATCTGTGCTATCATTTTTTAATTTTAATGCCTTACTGTTGTGATTTTTGAATTAATATCTCTATCTTTCAGTTGACTCATGCATTTATGGTGTCTTATTTCTGTCTTTTTGTTTTTAATTTCTATGCTTCATTGTCAAACTTTTTCAACAAATAGCCGAGCTACCTATATAGATGTCATCATTAGAATGCCTTTTTGCACTCTATAAGTATGACTTCTCTTGTTCTCCTCTTCACACAGATAGTTTGAGAGTTGCATACACTTAGAGGGAACCTTAAAACGTCAAATCCAAAAGTCATGTGTATTCTGTGGATCTCGACCTGGAAAAAGTGAAGAGTTTAATGCAGTAGCAAATTATCTTGATAGGCTATTAGCTGAAAGAAATAATCATGTGGTTTATAGGGGAGATAGCCTCAGGTTAATGGGTTGTGTGTCAACAGCTGCACTCGGAGGAGGCAGTCAAGTTTTAAGTGTTATTCCTAAAGCTTTGGCTGTAGAAAGCATCATTGGAAAAACTGTTAGGAAGGAGTTACAGGTCTCCTCTATACATGAACGCATTGCATATATGCTTATCCATTCGAATGCCTTTATTGCTTTGCCAAGTGACTTTAGTACTCTTGAAGGAATTTTTCAAATTACCTCTTGGGCCCAACTGAATCTCCATAAAAAACCCATAGGTTTATTGAATGTTAAAAATTTCTTTGATCCTTTGATACGTTTTGTTGATGCAGGTCTGGAACAAAATTTTATCCCTCATTCGGCGAGATAGATCTTGTCTCTATCACATTTGCTAGTGAATTACTTGACAAATTACAAGTAGTCGAGTATGAACTTGACCCAGCTATAACTCAAATTAATTGGTCAAGGGGACAAAACAACAGGTGCAAATTGGATCTGAATCTCCATTTGTAATTTTTCTTGTCTTTATTTTAGTTGTATCATTTTATTTTACGTGTCTTTCATGTCGTCTTTTTTGAATAATTGAAGCTTTAGGTAATGTCTCATGTACTTTATCTCTCTACATTTATACATTATGAACAATATCTCATTTGGTTGGGGGGGAAGGATAGTAGACCTGAGTGTCTCTTATATTTTCTTCTTGAAAAAAAAAAAGCGAGTTAGTAATTGATGAACACTTAAATATGCAAGTTTAATAAGAGCTTAATTCATCATATTTTACTAATAATGTCGTTAAATTCCTCAACTTAAGCATATTTGTGGTCTTTGTATCTTTTGAATTAGCCTTATCTTAATTTTACTTTTTGTTGCATGTTTGATAAAATAGGCATAACTTTCTATTTATAAATCAGAATGGTAAAAATATTAATTTATTAAAAAGCTGATTAAATTATCTACAAGATTGTATTTCACAAGCATCATCAAATTCGGGCTCTTAGTGGGTAAAAATTGGGCTTAAAGTAAACCCATCTGTAGTTTCGGCCTAGCCTGACCATGTCTCAGTATTTTGGCCATATCTCTAGATATACGTGTCCATATCATATGAATCAAGATGTTCTAGAAAGCTGAGAGAAATATCTATAATTTTCATGAAGACATGTGAACAGAATACTAAATAATTCAATATCAAAAATAATGGTCAAAGTTGGTGTATATGATGATCTCAATTGTCAACAAGATATTTGATAATTGTCCCTTTATAATTTGACAAGTTTGCCCCTAAATGTATATATAAATAAAGGTGTCTTGTGACACATTAGCGCATCTTAGCATTGGCCGAGATCTCCTGTTATTGTGTTTCTCTATCTTGTGTTTTTATGTTATTAATAAATCTTTTTTTCTTGTAATTTATTTGTTTTTTTTTTTCATAATGTCTTGCTAAATTCTATCTTGCTAACGTGAAAGGGTCAAACCCTTGATATGAGAATAAGGATCTTCTAATCCTTGATATGTGCTTAATAATCATAATCTTTTATTATTTATTTTATATGATTTATATTTATTTCCTTAATCAATCTTGACACCACTTGTAAAGTAGAGGTCTTGATCTATTGTAGACAATCCTTGACACATCAAATGCTTAGATCCTTTATAGATGTCGTATTGTTCTTCCTTAATGACACAAATCTAGTTGGAAACCTTGATTTATTGTAGACATATGGTGATTGGCAAATTGGATGCTTGAACCTATTTATAAGAAGTGGTATAACTATTGGTAACGAAACAAATATAATTCATATAACTAAAGTGGGCTTAAATGACTTATCTTCCAATTGGAACCTCCTTAATGTGTGGATTCCAATTGAGTTATAATTGGGTTGTCTCTTCTTATTTGAATATCAAGGGCTAATCCCCTCACCTAGGCTTTCATTATTATTGTGTTAATTCTTTTTTACTTGTGTATTTTAATTTTTCTCATTTATTGTTTATGAACTTATTATTTTATTTGCTATGGTAGGTTTTACAACCTATTTCTATGAATAGTTTTACCACCTTTTGTTTTTGCTTTACATTTGAATGGTCGACAATACTGCCTAACATGTTTACTTATATTTATTAACATTGTCTTGTCATTTATTTACATTATTCATATCATTATTGCCTATCTTATAGTTTGTACCGCTAAATCTCCTTCCTCGTTGATCAACCTTGATCTTATTGAGTTTATTACTTGGACACTCCTATCCTTGGGAGATAATCCTATTTTCGGATGTGTCAGTAATTAAATTTAGAGTACGATGTAAGGAGTTCAAATCCTCTTGAGATGCATTCTGGGTCAGAAATGATAGAGTAAAGAGTGTCATTTTGAATTCCTGAAACACACTCTAACCAATTCGTCATTTTGTTTTGATTTTGCATTTTTAAAGATCTATTTTAGCTAACTTGATATTATTTAGTCTTGATTTTTGAATTTTATAACGAGGAGGTCTTATTCACTTCACTTTGAATTATTAAAATCTATGAACTCTCACAACCTTATCATTTAATAAACTATTTGCTCATGTACTCATTAAACAAGTATTCATGAACCTTTCTTCACACACACATACTTTAATGCATGATTGTGGGTTGTAAAATGAAATGTTGCAATATTTGAGTTTTTTTGTTTTGTTTAGGATAACAACAAAAGGAAGGGGAAAATAAAAAAAAAAGAAACAAGAAAAAAAAGTGAAATAAAAAAAAAGCAATTGTGGATAAGTTTGGTCTCGTAGCCTCCTTAATTAGAGCAATTAAGCCCGATGGTGCCTCGACACTTAATACCCTAAGACCAACTGGTTTGGGAGCCATTGGCCCAAAGCTCGTTACATGGATTAAGAAGAAATCTTAAGGGGATTGAACATTGCACTATCCATAAGTTCTAAGCAAAAATAAAGCATCGGCAACCCGAATCGTTTAGCTCGTAGAGGTGTCTTAACTCCTAATACCTTACGGCCAACTGGTCTGGGCATCATTAACCTTAGGCTTGCTACATAAGTTAAAGATGCATTTCTTTATATATATATATATATATATATATATATATAAAATAAAATAATGACGAGTGAATGTCCCTTACCTAAGGATGTTAATCTTAACAAATATTAGGACTGATATGGCTTCTTTCTAATAAGCCATAAAAGCCCTACAGTCATGTATTGACTAAGCATAAAAAGAAGGTTTGTTAATATCTCAACTGAAGGATACATGAGTCTTTTAAAAAAACACAAAAATCGTTGAGAGTTTATTTATTTAGGTAGGATCAAGGAAAGTGCAATAATGACCACCTTGAATGTAAAATTCTATAAATCTCTTCTAAATAATAACGCTATAATTGCTAGAGACTAGCAATAAGCTGGTTGATAGGTATGATGACCACTTAAATATGTATACTTAATAAGATCTTAATTCATCATATTTCACTAATAGTATCATTAAATTCGTCAACTTAAGCATATTTATAGTATTTACATCTTTTGAATTAACTTTATCTTAATTTTAGTTTGTATTGTAGGTTTCGTAAAATGGGCATAACTTTCTATTTATAGATCAGAATAGTGCAAATCTTAATTTGTTGAAAAGCTGATTAAATTATCTACAAGATCCTATTTGATAAGCATCATCAAATCCGGGCTCTTAGTAGACCAAAAATAAGCATCATCAAACTTGTCTCTTGATATACATATCCAAATCATATCAATCAAGATGTTCTAGAAAGATAAGAGAAATATCTACAACTTTCATGAGGACATGGATCAAAATTCTAAATAATTCGATGCCAAAATTGGTGGTCAAATTCAGTGCACATGATGATCCAAATTGTCAACAAGATATTTTACAATTGTCTCTTTATAATTGACAAGTTTGCCCCTAAATGTATCTATAAATAGAGGTGCCTTGTGACCCATTAAGGCATCTTGGTCTTGGCTAAGATCTCTTATTGTTGTGTTTTCTCTTTTGTGTTTTGTTATCTTAATATTATTAATAAATCTTCTTTTTCTTACAAATTGTTTTCTTTCTTTTATAATGTCTTACTAAATTCTCTCTTGCTAAGATGAAAGGATGAAACCCTTAATATGAGAATAAGGATTTTCTAACCCTTGTCATGTGCTTATTAATCATAATCTTGTGTCATTTATTTTATATGTTTTATATTTATTTTCTTAATCAATCTTGACACCATCGTCAAGTGGAGATCTTGATCCATTATAGACAATCCTTAGCACATCAAATGCTCGGATCCTTTTTAGACGTCGCACTACAAGAATTTTTTAAATATTTGTCACTTTGTAAATTTTTTATTTGGCAATTTTTTAGATAAGTGAGAAATATAATCTAGTTTGGAAAGTCAACTCTACTTTTTTATATTATTTGTCACTTTCAATAATTTCATTTATCACTTTAAATAAGTGACACATATGTACATTAGAAGAAAAACCTTTATATTTTCCCTCTTTCCCTTTTTTATTTCCCTCCCATTTGTTCACCGTTGTTTACTCCTTCTTTTACCCTAGCCGCCATCATCTACTCCCTTACCCGCTCATCATCTACTCACATCGATTTCTTCTCAAATCCCTCCTATGATTCCATGTTTCTTCTCAAATCAGTTTCATTGTAGCTCAAATCGCCGACTCCAGCAGCCCTACCTCGCGCCGACAATAGCAGCCCTGCAACTCACCGACTCTAACATCGCGCAGTGCCGACTCTAGCCTCGCTGACTCCAGCAGTCCTGCGAGGTACCGACTCCAACAGCCCCGCAACTCGCCGACTCTAGCTATGGCGGCTGAGAAGCTTCGTGATTTAAGCCAGCCGATTGATGTTGCCTTGCTCGACGCTACCGTTGCTGCCTTCTATGGCACTGGATCTAAGGAAGAAGTGAGTTTTTTCTCATCATTTTTTTTCACTTGCTCTTTTCTATTTGGTTCCTGAGAAAGTGACCGGAAAGTGGGCGAATGTTCTAATTGTTTGAGCTTAGCTCACTTTAGGATTAATTGTGAGGGGATTTTGTGTTGCTTTTTGTGTTTTATTGTTCTTAGTGTCTGGGTTCCTTTTGCTTCTTGTGAAATTGCGGGGAATTAGGGATTATTTCGGTTGTCTGCTGTTTTAGGGTTTATGGGGTTTAGGTGTCTGATGTTTTGGTTGCTTTGTACGTATAGATTTTTGTTTGGTCTGCAGAAACTGAGTGAAATGATGACAAATTGAATATGAGGATTAGGTTTTAGTAAGCACCCTCACTTATGGGGGATTTATTGTGATTACTCTCTTCTTCTTCTTTGCTTTTTGTATGGTTATGTTGAAAATGAGGGCATATGCGAGAAATTATGAAGCTTTTAGATTATAAATGTTTAAGACACGTTACTCTTTCTTCTATGATCTGGTTATTATTGGAGCTGGCGTTGGAGGCCATGGAGCTGCGTTGCATGTTGTAGAGAAGGTTCTCTCACTCACAATAGTAATTGCAAGTCTGATGCTTAGCTCAACTTAGTTAAAAAAAAAAAAAAAATTATCCATGCTTATTACTTTTTAGTAAAAACTCTTTGTATCTAAACTTAGTATTGTTGTTGCCTCCTTGTTGCCATGTCATCTCTTTTATTTGTTTAACAGTTTTTATTTCATTCTCACTACAAGAAAAATGATCATATTTAGCGGTCTTTGACCGTCAAATATGTATATATTTGACAGTCTTAAAAGCGCCACCAATAACACCGCCAAATATAATCAATTCGACTATATTTGACGGTCAGTCAAAGTGCCAAATATGCATCTGACTATACTTGACGTTTTTTGACCACCAAATATAGTAGGTTTAAAAATTAAAAAATATATATATACTTGACGGTTTTTGACCGCCAAGTATAATAGTTTCAAAAATTAAAAAAAAATATACTTGACAGTTTTTAAAAAGCCAAGTACTTGAAAAAATTTAATATATATATATATATATATGTGTGTATGTGTGTGTATATATATATATATATATATATAATCAAATCAATCCAAATTGATATAACCTAAAAAGGGCCAAGTTCGGTCTTTCTTAATCAAGACAAAGTCGAATTGGGATCTAATATTAAAACAAAATAGCTACAACAGACAGACAAGATAAAACCATCTAAAGACCTAAAGAATTTTAGTTATAATGGTAAGTTGAATATTAATCGAGAAGAGAAATAATGGATACATATCAAGCAAAAGAAGCCTTCATAGTAAAAGTATGCATAAAGCTCACAAGGGTAATGCTGACAGAGTCCATGACATGGACACCAACGTTTGCGGATGAGAATTTGCATTCACCATCTTTTACAGTTATGGATATGCCTTCTCAGTATCAAAGCCACCATTGTACTTTATTTACTCAAAATTAAGCTTGAGATGGCAACCCACCACTACAACCAAAATTATTGAAAGCTTGGGCACAGTCCACAAGCTGGTGTTCTGACAAAGAGATTTGCTTTCCAAATGCATGGTGGTAAGCTGCCTCAAGAGCTCCAGTCGTGCTGCAATAGATAAAAATTTCTAGTCATTTACAGAAAGTTATTATATTTAATCGCCTAATTTTTCAGCTTCCATATTCAGTTCAATTTAGACTGACCTGAACGACCAGCAAGATCCACAGTGGCTTTGATCTTTGACTGGGCTTACAATGCCCACTTCCCTCCAGTCTTTCTGCAATGTACCAGCAGAAAATTTAGTTATTCTTCAAATAAAATATGAACTTTTTTTCCCGAAAGAACTAATAGCAGCAATCAAAGTACCACTTCAGGAAAGAGGTCATCAGTAAGCTTGTGACTGCCCTTTGTGGGAGCTGAGCAGTTTTGGGCAGCTCCCAACCTCTGCCTTTGGAACGCTTGCCATGTCCAATCAGCAAACTACTATACTAAACTAATTGTACAAACTACTATACTAAACTTTGATACTATTAGTGAACAACCGCAATAGATATAACCTTCAGTAATAACTTCACCTACTAACATTGATTACAAGTCTACAACTAAGAATCAAGCATGACGGTCAATGGTCAACGTGGATTTAAGAACACAACCATACCATACCTATATAAAAACAGGCATAGCACCCAAAAATATGCTATAAAACACAGAAAACAACCTTCCCTATTCAAGTCAGAATACATTGAACAAATAATCCTCCAAAATCTCTCTCCAACTAAGAGATTCAATTCGGGGCTTTTTGATCTCAAAAGCAACTTTTTGAACTAATATGCCTAACCAGGTAAAAAGTAGATAAGTTTTTGAACTAATACAGCCCCTTATCACCCTCACAATCTCCTTCTCTTCCGCATACTTTATAGCCTGTTCAAAACACAATAACATAAAATCAGGTACAAAGAAATTAGCCACTAAAACTGGTGAAGCTGTCACATGAATCATCATATATATCCATTACCTTTCCCACTTATTATATATAGGGCCGAGTGAAACACCACAAAATCAGTACATAGTGATTAAGCATTGATAGAAAATGCAATAATATCTAAATAAACAGCTTAAGGTTATTTATTTGACACTAAGAATTATTGATTTATGGATCAAGGTCCTCAAGGCAATCCATATCAAAAAGCACCAGAGATTGACAAGTAAATTCTTCTAAGGCCACTCTAACATTACCGGCAACAAGATGCAGTAGACATAATACACAAAGATCTTAAACATGAAATAAGGACTAGGAACCAGCAAGTTGCAAAATAATTACCCCTCTCCTCCTAGAACTGACTTTACTACATGACTAAGGAACTCAATGCTGTTTTGACTCTTTTGCAAGAATAGGGACTTTGTAAGATCAAATATAAAGGAAAACCAAGCGTTACTAGTTGTTAAACCTTAGTTATTAGTTGTTAGGATCAAGAATAAAAGCATTATTAGAAAATATCAATCAGTATCTCACAACAATTACTTAGTATCTTGAAATTTTGGAAAATATTTGTCATAATTACTTGGAGAAATAGTTAGCAGTGTTCATCCACAATAAAACATCATATACTCAAGTCATCATTCAGTTTCAAAACAGAGTCTTTTTCACACGTAGAACCAAAAAAATTATGCAATGCAAGAATCACAAAGTGGGCCAACTCATTAACTGTTTCAAAATGAAGATGAGGATAAGAACCAATAGGGGTGGAGAAAAGAAAGATCATTTTAAAACAACAAATTTCATCCGAACATGATAATTTCATCCAACAAATTTCATCCAAACAACTTTTTTGTAATCAAGCAACCCAATATTTGCCATTAAAAAGTCATGCTATCAAAAAGTAATTCTTTCTTGTACTTGAACATCAAACTTGGCATTAACTGAACTCAGTAATTCATACACTTCTAATACAGAAAATAAGAAACAGAGCTTTATAACACAAATTATTACAGAGAAATGGAACCTATTGGCTTTTTCAGTACATTAGCCAGGAACTTTATAACTAATTCATATTATAAAATGATAGGTATAAGTAAATAACTAAATAATTATTTACAGCAACTTTCCATAGTGTGGTATATTAACTGTTTAATAATGGCAGTAAGATGCTTATATATTGAGTGATAAAATCCAGTCTTATGAGGAAAATAAAAAAATGAATATAAACAGAAGTTACTGTACAATGAGAAGATTATATAAGAAATTCGGTCTTACAACAATATTCTGCAACATCCCTGTATAAATCAACACACCGAAAAGATAAAACAAACCATAATGGTTTTGTACGTTTGTCAAATTATCAAGTCCACAAGTACATCAAATTAAGATCACCTGGGAAAGACGTCCAGCATTTAGAGCCTCACATAATCTAGACTGTAATGCCTCAGCAACAACTTTTACTTCCTTCTCAGGCACAGCAAAGCACACAAAATGCTCACTACTGGCCTACATCATAATCAATCACTAAGCATCTGTGTGTACCAAATAAGAAAGTAATTAAACTTATATCAGAAGATTCATGCACCTGTGATATCATGATGACATCAACTCCAACATCTTTCACCTGTAACAGAGGCCAACACACGCAGATTTGAAGACTCTCTTTTACCCTACTGAGAAACAAAACCCATTCTGCAACACGAAACATAAAAGCTTAAACTGGAAATAAATTTATAATCTTACAAAGTACAAGAATTATTAGCAGTTCTAATTCAATGAAAATATTAGATTTTGGTAGCAAAAGTCATTAAAACGCATTGTTTAGAAGCAGTTTCAAGGCAAATTAAGATATTTACCCAAAATTGAAGGGAAGAAAGAATAAGAAGGACTTCAAAGCTGTATTTCAAGAAGTATAAGATAGAAAAATAGGAAAATTAATCAAAACTCACAGTTTCGAACTAAAGCTAATGAAAATTTTCTATGTAAATCTCTTCAACAAAAATATTCCAACTAATTAAAAATTATCGAACATGCAGGCTGTAAAGTGACAGCTCCTCTTTACCTGCACTAAGATACACTTAATCCTTTTAGGTGAAGCACTCTCTTGTCTAATTCCAGACGAAAAAACATCTATACTGATTTTTGTGCTGCTAGTGTTATACCAGAATTCCCAGTTAAGGATTTGAAGCAAGAGACGCAGAGCAACAGTACATACTTTAACCTCAGATACCTCAGCATCAAATTCAATCATTACTTTTGTGACACTCATAGCAGCATCTCCTGCCCAACCATTAAATGTCTGCAATTCATAATATAAAAAAACAAAAGTTGAAAATGTCATAGATATAAAAACATTATGGTAGAAAGCAGCTTATATACAATGCCCTATCCTTGAATGAATAACTCTCAATATGACAAGTCATAATTAATTGAAGCAAACACAAGGCCAAGGACCATGGCAGAACCTTCAGATAGTCTAGCTCTAATGACATCGGACACTGCTCATGAAACTCCCTGGGTAGGCCCATTGCAATTGAAGTGGAGGTAGAAAATTCGGACACCTGAAAGCAGAATCTTAGCCTTAAAATGTGGAAACATGCCAAAGGAAAGAGAAAAGCAGCTAAAAAACAAGTATCATAGTGACATTACCAAAGCTTCCAGGAAATTGATTACAATGAAATGCACATCTACTCCATGATTACCCAGAATAGCCTGGTTTGCCTGAAGCCGTAAGAGATTAGACAGACCAACCAACATAAATAAAAAAAATAAAAGATAAATTGAAAAATTATGATTTATGGCCAACAAAAATTTTATAATATATAAAACTAAAGGGAAAAACATACTTAGAGAAAAGAATCATAGATGTAATAATTGCTAAAAATATATTAGTAAGAAAAATACTAAAAGAAACACCAGTACCTGATTAAAAAAAGCTTCCTTATCTGATGCAGAATTGGGTTTTTTTTTTTTTGGGGCGGGGAGGGGGGGGTGGGGTGGGGGGTGGGGGTGGGGGGTGGGGTTGTGTGTGGGGGGTGGGGGGGTGTGAGGTTGTTGGGGGGGGGGGGGTTGG
>SNVD02008438.1:0-30000 GCA_013180625.2 Boswellia sacra | reverse complement strand
GGTTTTGTTAGTCAAAATGGAAAATCGGATAATTTCAGCGGCCGTATGCGCACATTTTTGAATGGCGCGCGCCAAGTTTCGCGCACGCCTGGAGACAGCACAAATCCGCGCCATTTCTCTGCGGGGAATTTCCACGCAGTTTCTCTATGGAAAATTCCCATAGAGTTTCTGTGTGGAAAATTCCCATAGAGTTTTGCTGCGCAGAAGTCGCAAAAATTACTGCGCACTGCGAGCACGCACAGAGCGCGTGGCCTGCGCCTTAATTCAGGCTGGGGCCCAGGCGTGGGTGGCGGATCCATGGGATGGGTGCTTGGATGGATACATGGATCTACCTGTGTGGGGCCTCTTAAATGTTACTTGTGGCTTCCCGGATATCCATGTGGAGGAGGCGAGCGAGCGAGGGGTGGTCGGATGTGTGGATACGCGGATACGCGGATCTCCAGACGTCCGGGCGCCGCGAGCAGTGCGCTTTTGAGACCACACAGGCGTTTGCAGGTGCAATTAACGCCGATCGATGGGCTCTGCGTTGATTAGGACGCCGCAAATGACTGGAGGTCGTAGTGGACAGCTGAGTTTGGAAAAGTGATTAGCCAAATTTGAGAATGATAAAGCGTGGCTGCAAACTGGAAGCAGCCCACAGTGAGCGGAAGTGTCTGTTTGTTTGTTTGTTTGAAAAACAACTAATTGACATACCCGTTGACTGTGTGTTGGTGGTGTTGTGTTGACTTGGTTATCTGATGGTGGGGTCTTGGAAAGACTTGTATAAAATGATGGAATGAACTTTGAATTGGAGCTGCTCCGATGGATCGGGCTGCTTTGTTGATGAAAGGAAACTATTTCTTATTCTTATTTTGGTGATACCTGGTTGATCCTGCCAGTAGTCGTATGCTTGTCTCGAAGATTAAGCCATGCATGTAAAGTTCAAGCTCCGATATGTGAGGGCGAAACCGCGAATGGCTCATTAAATCAGTCATAATCTACTTGATTGTTTAGTGTTACATGGATAACTGTGGTAATTCTAGAGCTAATACATGCGTGAGGAGGGCGACTCTCGCGAGAGAGAAGCTCCGCGTTTATTAGACTAAGACCAATAGGTGTGCGTTTCGACGCACTTACCTCTTTCGTAATGGTGACTCTGAGTAAATAACGGGTGCAAGCCCGTGTTGCCGACCTGGCACACCAAACGCCTCTCACGGGGCGGCCAGGCGAATCAATCGAGTGTCTGCTCTATCAACTGTGGATGGTAGGGTAAGTGCCTACCATGGTGATGACGGGTAACGGGGAGTTAGGGCTCGACTCCGGAGAACAAGCCTGAGAAACGGCTAGTAGGACTAAGGTCTGCAGCAGGCGCGAAACTTACACAATGCTAGATTTCGACATAGCGATGTAGTGAAGAAAAATAACGATGCGCTCCCTTTTAATCAAGGTTGCGCAATTGGAATGAGACGACTTTAAAAGGGTCAGTCGAGTAACAAATGGAGGGCAAGTCTGGTGCCAGCAGCCGCGGTAATTCCAGCTCCATTAGCATACATTAAAGTTGTTGCGGTTAAAAAGCTCGTAGTTGAATGTCTGGCGGGTTCCCAGTGCACCGGGTGCGTTAAGGGCTTTGTTGTTGGTTCAGTGTGGTCATCGCACCGCGCACCACTTCATTGCCTGTACTCGGATGCCTAGAGGATCCGTTGTTTCGTCACTTAATCGAGTGCGAAGCGAGCCGGCTCGTGTCGAGCGCGAATTTATATTCGTCTCGACTGATTCGGCAAGTTTACCTTGAGAAAATTAGAGTGCTCAGCGCAGGCAGTTTGGGTGTAAAAACCCTCCTATGCTTGAATAATGTTGCATGGAATAATAGAATACGGCCTCGGTTCTATTCTGTTGGTCTTATAGAACAACAAACAAGTTGGTGCGAGCACCAAAGGCCTCTTGGAGTTGTGGTTCGTCGTTGGGTCGTGTTGTCGTTGGCCTCAAAATCAACGTTTACCTCACCTACGCCTACCATCTAAAGCAACTCCAAGCAGGGCCTGCTCACACACCAACTGAGGCAATGGTTAAAAGAAATAGTCGCGGCGGCATCAGTACTGCATCGTGAGAGGTGAAATTCTTAGACCGATGCAAGACTAACTGAAGCGAAAGCGTTTGCCGAGGATATTTTCATTAATCAAGAACGAAAGTTAGAGGTTCGAAGGCGATCAGATACCGCCCTAGTTCTAACCATAAACGTTGCCAACTAGCAATTGGGTTGCGATTCCTTTAACTGGAGCCTAAAAAACTCCAGTCATTATGATCCACCCAGCGGCTCTCGTAGGGAAACCAAAGTGTTTGGGTTCCGGGGGAAGTATGATTGCAAAGTTGAAACTTAAAGGAATTGACGGAAGGGCACCACCAGGAGTGGAGCCTGCGGCTTAATTTGACTCAACACGGGGAAACTTACTAGATTAGAACTCTGGAATGATTGACAGATTGATAGCTCTTTCTTGATTCAGAGGATGGTGGTGCATGGCCGTTCTTGATTCGTATTCCGAAACGTCTGCTTAATTGCGATAACGAGTGAGACCTCACCCAACTAACTAGTCGCTCTGTGCGCTGTGGGACACTAAAGTCGTCCAATGGGTCAAGGGTTTTGGTGTGTGGCGGGGCGTTCACGCGTCTCGTTGCCCCATTACTTCCGTTGGCGATGTCCTCTGCTCGCAGGCGGACTTCTTAGAGGGATAAACGGTGTTTTAGCCGTAAGAAACGAGGCAATAACAGGTCTGTGATGCCCTTAGATATTCTAGGCCGCACGCGTGCTACAATGGCGTGTGCAGAGAGCTTGTTCGAGGTTCGTCTGGGGAGTACTGGTCGTTTGGTTTGGGGCGGCAGGGCAACTTGTCGTCTTCAAGTCGGCGCACTAAGTGACCCCGGCTAGCGAGCCGAGAGAAACCGCGGCCGAAAGGTCGTGGCAATCATAAATACACGCCGTGATTTGGGATTGGGGATTGCAATTGTTGCCCATGAACGAGGAATTCCCAGTAAGCGCGATTCATCATATCGCGTTGATTACGTCCCTGCCCTTTGTACACACCGCCCGTCGCTACTACCGATTGGAAGTTTTAGTGAGGCATCTGGACTTGCCGTCCACGGGAGGGGCAACCTTTCCAGGCACGGCGGGGAAGTTTGTCGAACTCAAATTTCTAGAGGAAGTAAAAGTCGTAACAAGGTTTCCGTAGGTGAACCTGCGGAAGGATCATTACAAGTTTGTCGATTTGTATACATTCATGAGATGGATACATTCGAAATGAACACAATAAACACGACCCATCGACTCCCTTGGGAGACGTTGGGGCTGTGAACCTGTAGTTAGGACAGTCGACAGATTTTTTTTCGGTGTACGATTTGTGAACGATTGAACGATAGGACGGCCGATTGACTGTGCGATAGACTCCGCCACAACGATAAATGAGCCGCACTGTCGATCGATAGGTTACAAGCTGGTAGATCAGCCTCCGGGCTCCTCGATACAAATGGTACAATTTCCGCGAGGTGGATACTCTGGACCGGTCGAAAATCGCTCGCGAGAGAACAGCCAATAGTGAGTTCAACGCCGTGCATTAGGCCGCTTTGGTCGCAAGCTGAGGGAAGCGTGGTGAAGACACGCATCACACCCATTTTCATCCTCGGAATTGTTCGAGATGAGAAAAGATGAACCTCGCTGTTGGGTATCTTGAAGATGTGTTTGGAATTGACGTAGTATCCTATCACATGGTCAAATGACGAGTTTGGTTCCGAGCGTATGAATAGGAGGAAGCATACTGATCCTGAGGGACGGCGGACGAATGTACCAATGAAGCGGCCGTGGTGATGATCTAAGCTTATGGGGCGCAGCAGAATCTCGGCGCTGATAATGTTGACGTCGATAATAGCCCTCCTTGCCAACCGGCTACGAAGGATCTGGGCAAGAAGATTTAATTGTGGGTCAGACAGAGACATTGTGCTGATGGGATATTTTTCGGCGGAAATTGTCGGATCAAAACGTTGGAGATAGTGAAGTTCTCTAGGCACGCATGGTCTCACTGCGCGGGCAGTTTGAAATCCGAAAAGGGTGATCTGTGGTGCGCGGCGCGCTCCCGCGGCGAGCACGCGAGACGCGCACGCAAAGAGAGGGTGGTCTACGCTTGTATATATATAGAAGCCCGAAAATAATAAATGACACTTCCCTTCCGCAGTCCGACACTTGTTGTTGCCGTTGGGTGTCCGCCCAACACGCCCCCTTTGACCCTTCGGCATCACAGTATGAGGGAGTGATCCTGCCTGGAGCCGCCGATAGTACAGATCTTGGTGGTAGTAGCAAATACTCAAGGAGACTATCGTCATCTTGCGTAACTCGACGAGTCCTGTCCAACGACCTACAGCATGACCATGCGCGAGTGTCATCGAAAAAAAGGTTTACCTTGTAAGTACGAGAGAGCTCGAAGAGAGCTCTCTAAGAGGTAAAATAGGCCTTGCTCAGTGAAGACAATGATCATTGGTTGTCGTGGCGGCTGGCTCGCCTCAAACGACAAAGTCTTCAGCGACCTAGGGACCTCTAAGTTATCAGACTTAGATAGGAACAGCCTAGCAGAGAGGGCTGTCCGTGGGTCCATCATCACTTACAAACGGTTCTTAGCAGGAACTAGAGAGCCTCTGATACATGAACTCTAGTCAAAGTAAGTGATAGCGTCGTGCCTGCGTGAAGGCTAGATGGCCATCTGCTCTGCCCTATGGGGCTTTATCACGTGTGGGAATGGGGAGAGTCCTGGTTGAGTGCTACTGCGACGCGTAGCTATACTCACCATCAAGTAAGTTGGTATGTAACTACTTGACTTGGCGGATTCATTAGGTAGCAGACAGAAGTCTGAAGCAACTTCGACTAGATGGCCGTGCAATAACTATAGTCGTGGACAGTGGGGAGATGCATGTACGTGTTATAATCTTAACCGAGATGTCCTATGTTCTTGAGTCGAACTTGGGATGCAGTCATGACGTGGAGAGACATCACTATGTGATGCAAGTCTTACTGACAGTCCTTCGGGAGCAATAGCCAAATGCCTTGTCATCTAATTAGTGATGCGCATGAATGGATTAACGAAATTCCCACTGTCCCTATCTACTACCTAGCGAAACCACAGCCAAGGGAACGGGCCTTATGGGCCCGCGACTTTTTGTGATTCGTATATGTTTCTCTATACAAATTTAATTTGTAAAAAAGACCATAGATGGTAGTGATTCCGACAAAAAATCTCGTTCTGACTAAAATGCATAGACGAGTCAAAGTTTCCGGCTCATGTCCCGTGGAGGCATGAGTTTGTAAAATCACCACAGGTCTACGTCCTACCCCCTGGGTGGATCGGTGGAGCTCCTGCAACCTCGAAAGTCTCCTTGCTGAGATTTCAGAGTTGCAGGAGCTTGTTCGACAGTACCTCTACGTGGTACACCCAGAAACTACCTATGGATAGGCAAAATTGTCAGCGTTCGGTACGCTATGCATCCGCGACAGAGTTTACCTCAATGTTAGCCCGTACTCTAGTGAGTCCAACAGACTAATGCAGTTCAATGAGGCTATCTGTTCATTATGCGTTCCGCGCGAGTCTTGTTGGCGATACCCAACGAAGTCCTATAGGACTTTCTGAGGCGAACAACGAGTTGCTTGCTCGACGGGCACGGGGAATTCCCACTTTTGCGGGTCCGGCTCGACTACCGGATTAGCCGTTGGTCGGGCCGGACCCCCGCATTCTCTGGCAACTGGCCCAATACGTCCAGTTCCATAGGGTCCGGAATCGGGTCGCCCCTGAAATCCGACCCTGGGGTGCGGAGGTCTACCATATTTTCATTTTTTATAAATCAGAGACGCGAAGGGATTATAATCAGCAAATTTTAGGAGAAAATTCGAAGAAACGGAGATTTTAGGTGTTTTTAGTGATCCAGCATGGATGTGAGGCTTAGACTTGGACAGATTTTTTTAGTAAGCGATTGAACTATCTGTTGTGATATAGGGTCAGTTCTGTCGCACAACAATTATAGGGTCAAAACTGAACTAGCCCTATATCTATTAAAGTCATGCTCCAGACAACATCTGCACATCTGGACAATCAATTAAGTGATTAAGTAATCACGTGATGGCTCACGTGATAGACAAAATCTGGACGATCACTTATATTGGAAGGATTCCTAGGAACTCACGTGACTAGCTAAGTAGGTCAAATGACATCTGGCATTGTCATTAGCTATACCGAGATGTCCTATGTTCTTGAGTCGAACTTGGGTGCAGTCATGACGTGGAGAGACATCACTATGTGATGCAAGTCTTACTACAGTCCTTCGGGAGCAATAGCCAAATGCCTTGTCATCTAATTAGTGATGCGCATGAATGGATTAACGAATTCCCACTGTCCCTATCTACTACCTAGCGAAACCACAGCCAAGGGAACGGGCCTTATGGGCCCGCGACTTTTTGTGATTCGTATATGTTTCTCTATACAAATTTAATTTGTAAAAAAGACCATAGATGGTAGTGATTCCGACAAAAAATCTCGTTCTGACTAAAATGCATAGACGAGTCAAAGTTTCCGGCTCATGTCCCGTGGAGGCATGAGTTTGTAAAATCACCACAGGTGACGTCCTACCCCCTGGGTGGATCGGTGGAGCTCCTGCAACCTCGAAAGTCTCCTTGCTGAGATTTCAGAGTTGCAGGAGCTTGTTCGACAGTACCTCTACGTGGTACACCCAGAAACTACCTATGGATAGGCAAAATTGTCAGCGTTCGGTACGCTATGCATCCGCGACAGAGTTTACCTCAATGTTAGCCCGTACTCTAGTGAGTCCAACAGACTAATGCAGTTCAATGAGGCTATCTGTTCATTATGCGTTCCGCGCGAGTCTTGTTGGCGATACCCAACGAAGTCCTATAGGACTTTCTGAGGCGAACAACGAGTTGCTTGCTCGACGGGCACGGGGAATTCCCACTTTTGCGGGTCCGGCTCGACTACCGGATTAGCCGTTGGTCGGGCCGGACCCCCGCATTCTCTGGCAACTGGCCCAATACGTCCAGTTCCATAGGGTCCGGAATCGGGTCGCCCCTGAAATCCGACCCTGGGGTGCGGAGGTCTACCATATTTTCATTTTTTATAAATCAGAGACGCGAAGGGATTATAATCAGCAAATTTTAGGAGAAAATTCGAAGAAACGGAGATTTTAGGTGTTTTTAGTGATCCAGCATGGATGTGAGGCTTAGACTTGGACAGATTTTTTTAGTAAGCGATTGAACTATCTGTTGTGATATAGGGTCAGTTCTGTCGCACAACAATTATAGGGTCAAAACTGAACTAGCCCTATATCTATTAAAGTCATGCTCCAGACAACATCTGCACATCTGGACAATCAATTAAGTGATTAAGTAATCACGTGATGGCTCACGTGATAGACAAAATCTGGACGATCACTTATATTGGAAGGATTCCTAGGAACTCACGTGACTAGCTAAGTAGGTCAAATGACATCTGGCATTGTCATTAGCTATACGGAGTGGTATATAAGGAGCAGCATTCCTGTCAGTCGAGCAGAGTGTATTTCAGAATAAACAACTATAGTACAATAAGAAGTACTACTAGAGTTGCAATACAATAAACATCGATACACCTCTAAGCAAACGCTTAGGTAAGCAAGTTCTACCAGAGAGAGAGAGTTGAGAGTAATTGACCAACGTTAGTTATTCTTGGGGCCACAACATCATAGCATCTAAACTCTCTTTTCTTTACACCGAATTCCGTCTCATGACCTATAGTTATCTATCAAACTAGGGATTGACGTTCTCAAGATTTAAGAAATGTTTGTGAGTGCCGGATGAATCTGCTAAGAAATAAATCAGATAATACAAGTAGATTAATGGATTGGTCATCATATTGGAAAAATTTTTCGTCGGATATTAGTATGTTTTATTGATTTAGATTGGTATATATAATTACTTATCTCGATTGTTTGATTACATGATCAGGCTGAACCGCTTGAGTTCAGTGCTCTGAAAAGCCATCCGTGATTCATCAACAGGCTCCTCATCCTACGTGGTCTTTGGACACCCACCTCGTCGATGTATTGGCCTAAGACGTGTCTGTGTAGTTGTACAGTCTCGGTAGCCTTCTGCCAGAATGCCATGGAATCAGGAGCCATGATGTTTGGCATGATCTTGAAGAAGAGCACATTTGACCGATTCCGGTGGTCGATGATTACGTGTAGGTCCCGATCCGAAGGTGCCAGAGTTGGTAGTGGTGGGAACCAGTCGGCGCATTTGACTGCGAAATGCCACTCATACTGGTGGAATCTATGTCCCGGATCGGCGAACGATTTGCGCCCCAGCACGAAGTAGTCGCCTCGCATCTTTGGCTCGATGAGGCAGCAAAAGGCGACTCTCAAGCATGTCCGGATGCGGATACGTAGGTCTGGATGTAGGTCCGGAATCGCGTTGCACTGGGATAGTCTTGCCATATATCCATCGCGAACGAGCTTGCGCCATGCATCCGTGGTTGGCTGTGGAGCGGGCGAAGAGTCCAAGGCGAGAATCCTGTGGAGTAGGTCATCCTTCGGGGAGATAAGGCCGGTGTTGCTCATGGTATGGGTGTCGTGGGTCCTGGGCACTAATATTGTAAGTTGTTGATTTGTCGACTGCTCGACTCGAACTGAGAAATCCGGCTCGAGCGCACTCTATTTATACTAGAGTTGGTGGCGAGTTTGTCAAGTTTGTCAAGTTTGTCAAGTTCGTCAAGTTTGTCAAGTATGTCGGCTTTGTCAAGTTTGTCGAGTTTGTCAAGTTTGTCAAGTTTGTCAAGTTCGTCAAGTTTGTCAAGTATGTCGGCTTTGTCAAGTTTGTCGAGTTTGTCAAGTTTGTCGGCTTTGTCAAGTTTGTCGAGTTTGTCAAGTTTGTCAAGTTTGTCAAGTTTGTCGAGTTTGTCAAGTTTGTCGAGTTTGTCGAGTTTGTCGAGTTTGTCGAGTTTGTCGACTTTGTCGACTTTGTCAAGTTCGTCGAGTTTGTCAAGTTTGTCAAGTTTGTCGACTTTGTCAAGTATGTCGACTTTGTCATGTTTGTCCACTTTGTCAACATTGTCTATCATGATCATTTTTTGTTGTTCTACATTATTCTCTTATCCTTGGCGGATCAACCAAAAAATGTGTTTTTCAATATATCAAGCAACCCTAAGACGCAATTCAAGGCTGATATGGAATCAATCTATAATAGCATATTGAAGAAGGAAAATAGTATCGCGGCACTTATAGTAAGTGAACCTCGAGTTTCATTCGCACCTCTGTATCTGGTTGGTAGAGGCTAATATGTAGATGCTGTTGTATATTGACATATCGTCAGTGACAGATGGAACACAACTGTGACTGTTATCAATTTTGGGCCCTCTATTTTTACTCGGAGAGCGTAGGATAAATCGTGGTATTCGTTGATAGCTTCGAGATTTTTCTGGGCGAGCCGTAAAGCATTCGAAGTCTCGGATTCAGAGGCGCAACTGGTTGGTGCGATCTCAGTCGATGGTCCATTCTAGTTTTATGTCCTGTTCGTAAATGAGTCCGTGACGCATCGTTATTCAGAGACATCCGGGCACAAAATTTACCAGCGTATTCTCGCACTGGACCATCTGTTCATTTCGTTCATTCGGTTACGAGCTCCAAAGCTTGATTCAAACTAGTTGAGTCGTGAGAAGGTTTATTGAGGTTGAATCCGATGGAAGCACGATGCAATAAACCTCGAGGGATGTAAAGAAATAAATATTGAGGTGATGATCTAAACACACTGACTAAGACTCTAGGTAGATTTGCTTGACTAAACGTTGGTTTGGTGATTTCCTTTATTGATAGTTGTATGTAACTCTATTGCAACTTATCAACTACTTGGCAACTTTTCAAGTGCTTTTGCCTGGCCAGATCCTGCTCCTTATATACCCGAGGCTCCCGTCTAACAACATTGCCAGATGTTGGTTGACCCAGTTAACTTGATGTTTGGAGTCCTTCCGGTTGACATTAAGTTGAGCGATCTGCCAGATGTTTCCTGTCATGATATTTATTAATTGAACAGATGTTGTCTGGATCATGCATGTCCTATATAGGCAGCTCCAAGCTGTCCTATATCACAACAAGGGATGTGCGGACAATCTGCTGACGAAGTCGTAAATCACGGTTCATGCCATGAATGAATCCATATGGATTTGGCACCAGATTTAACGACGGTTCTGAAGATTTCGGAAGTGTTCGGAGGGTTCTAGAAGTTTTAAGAGAGGTGTTTAGGAGATTCTGAAAGTTTCCAACCAACCAAACGTAACGAAATCAAACCATCAACGCCAAACCAATCAAACCACACATACAAATCTTAGCAAGCAAGTGGACCGAGCTTGTAAATAGAAGAAGACAAAAAAATTGATACGGATAGAAAAAAACCGGACCGTGTAGGAATGTGCCTAACCAAACCAATCAGACGAGGAGTGAGCAGGAGGAGCGGGAGGAGGAAAGCCAGCCAACAAAACAACAAGGAACAAGTCGGCTGTTGTACAGAAAGGGGGGGGTGGCAAATCTCAACGAAACCTATGTCATGGTCTTCGGCACGGTCTAATTAGTCGGAATAAGGTGGACCGGAAGTGCGGAAACTTCCGGTTCCAAAGTGACCCGACACGCCCCTTTTTGCATGTGGGAGTGTCAGTTCGGGCTTCCCGCGATCCCGACATGCAGTAGCGCCATCTGGTGGTGGTGAAAAAATTATCTGCCAACCAACCAAACCAAACCAACCAACCAACAAAAGAATCTAGATCCATTCCTGGATCTGCTCAAGATACTGAAGTACCGCGAGTAGAAGGATCTGAGTGGCCGGGGGATGGTAACACCTTTTTCCGGCCGGCTATCTTTGGTTGGTTGGTTGGTTTGGTTGGTTCGGCTGGTTTGGTTGGTTGTTTGTTGTTTATATATGCCTATCAAATCCATTTCCGAAGTCAAAACTGATTCGCCACGCCCCCAGGCTAACTTCTGAACCGGAAGTTTCCGCACTTCCGGACCACCACCATCGTCTCAGTCAGGCTCAATGGTGCCCAAATATGCCCCCCACTTTTCGTTTTGCCACCCCCCCTTTCTGTACAACAACCAAACAGCCGAGGTAAGAAACCTAACGTAAAAGATAGGACATAACTGAGGTAACGGAACCGAGAAACAGGACTAAACAATTGAGTGAGTGTGAAAACAGAACCAACCAGCAACAAACGAAGGAATGGACGAGGCAAAACAGACTGAAGCTGGGTATAAAGGGGAAGATGAAGTAAATAGCACGACTTGTAGAGGTGACGCGGATCAAGAACGGGAGGGAACGATGGAGCGCACCCGAGCCATGCGTCCGAAGTGTTTGATCCATGAAGGGCGAACGCGGACGTAGCGACACAGAAACATACATACCTTGAATAAATACTGCCACAGTCGGAGACGAGTAAATTTATTAGAACACCCATTAAGATGATATAATAAATTAAATGTGGTCGCGACGACTTGTACTCTGAATTTAATCTCTCCCCGGCACAACAGACATGATGAGTGTACGTGACAAAACGAGATCGATCTGGAGTAAACCGGACCGGAACAGAATGGAAGAAACCAAACCGGAAGGATGCGGGAGAAACGAGACCGAACCAGACCAGACCAGACCAGACCAGACCAGACCAGACCAGACCAGACCAGACCAGACCAGACCAAACCAAACCAAACCAAACAAAACCAACCAGACCAGACTAGACCAGACCAAACCAAACAAAACCAACCAACCAAACCAAACCAACCAACCAAACCAAACCAACCAACCAAACCAAACCAACCAAACCAACCAACACACCGAACCAAGAGAATCAACCGAACGAAACCAAACCGAACGTAACCAAATCGAACCAAACCAACCAACCGAACCAACCAACCAACCAACCAACCAACCAAACCAAACCAACCAAACCAACCAACCAACCAAACCAGACCAACCAACCAAACCAGACCAACCAAAACCAACCAACCAAACCAACCAAACCAAACCAACCAACCAACCAACCAAACCAACCAACCAACCAACCAAACCAACCAACCAACCAAACCTACCAACCAACCAAACCAACCAACCAAACAAGAGCGAACCAAACCAAACCAACCAACGAAACGGACCAACCAACCAACCAAACGAAACAAAGCAAACCAACCAGCAAAACGAACCAAAAGCAACCAAGCAACCAGACCAACCAAACCAAACTAACCTACCATGCAAACCAACCAACAGACCAACCAACCAAACAGAACCACACTGAACCAACCAGATTGAACCAAAACCAAGCAAACCGAACTTGACAGAACGAGACCGAATGAGACCAAACAAGATCGAATCAGACAAATCGGGACCAAGCAAATCGAGCACACAAAATCAAGCCAACCAAACCAACCAAACCAACAAACCAAACCATCAGAGCCAATCCGAAACATCCGAACAAAACCAAACCAACAAAACCAGCCAAACATCAGAACCAAACCAAACCAACCGAATCGAAGCGAACCAACCGAGAAACCAACCAACCAAGGAAGCTGGCAAACAAAACCGAGTCGACCAATTCGTTAAACCAAATACAAAAAACGAAACCGATCCAAACTAAACCAAACCAAACCAAACATCGACAAATCAACCAAGCAAGCATCATCTCTAATATTATTTCAATAGACAAACTACTCAACGAACTATTGCAGGGCTACGCCAACCGGGTGCTACAGAATGTTGAGGCCACAATTACCCTATCCACAGCATCATCTGACATATGCGAAGAATCGATAGACTCAAAGGATTATCCTATTCGCACTCACGATCATAAGGGCAATATAGTAATGAAATTCTCATGATAGATGGCAAAGTTGGCAGTAATCAGAGTATCGAGGATTGGCAACCTGTTAAGAAACCAGGAAATCAAGATTGAAACCCCACTCAAATTCAGAATGTGGATATCTGGCATGCCAAAGACCTTCGACATGAAGAAATTCACCAATCTATTTCAGCAAGTGGCCGGAATACTGCCCAGGAGACTTAGGATGTTCAAGAACCCGGAGACTGGACAAACAAGCTTTAAATTTTATGCAAACCGAGAAGAGTTTGTTAGGCTATTCTGCGACTTGAGGGCCGAGTTCAAGTTCAAGGAGGAGATATATGGGGTCACCAGAAGGATCATGCAACCAATAGCTAGGGTAGTCAGGATGCTAGGAGTAGGATCGTTGGAGGAGATTGCTCGGGCCATCATGCGCCCGACATTCCACTGACAACTTGTTAAGTGAGGACAATGTTGTCTTTTTTGGCCCTAAACAGGGCCTTATTTATATTATATATTATATATATATATATATTATATTTTAATTTATAGTGGCCCTTAGAAGGGCCTTTTTGGATTTTTTATTTTTTTGGTGGCCCTTAAAAGGGCCTTTTTTTGTTTTTTTATTTTTTTTTATTTTTTGGGTTTTTTATTGTTCACTTAAGCGAAGAGGGGGGCGAGGTCCGGGTAGCGGGTCAGGAGGGGGCCCACCCTCCGGAGGTAGCTCCTCAGCTTCGCCCGATGAAAGCTGAGGAGCTGCTCCTTCGGGAGCCAGTGGTGGCCCCCCACCCCCTTGAACCTCACCATAAAGGTGAGGCCCCTGGGGCGGGCCCTATGGTCCAGGACCTTCCCTAGCCGGAACTGGGCATACAACTGCCCCAGTTCCGGGCCCGGGGAAGGTCCCGGCCGGTCCGCCCCATCTTGGGGGTCCCCCAGGGGGGGCCAACCGCACCCCACTCAACGCCGGGGGGGCCTCCTCGAGTCCCCCCTCCACCTCGACCTCCAGGGGGGCCTCTTCGGCTCCCCCTCCCACCTCCAGGGGGGCCCCCACTTCTGCCCCCTCGGTTAGTCCACCGAATGCTGGCAGACGATTTAAAACTTCTGCCAGCATACGGTCGATGTCCTCGGGGTCCAATGGGGCTCCCCCCTCCAATAAATCAAAAACACTCATGTTTTGAATTAAGAATTTTTAATCTGACTGGTAGTTTTGGCAAAATTCGCTTTTCACCGAATTCCGAAATTTGAAATTTCCACTGCGAGCGAAATAAAATTTTTCTGCGTGCACGCAAAATTTTGAATTTTTACTGCGTGCGCGCTAAATTCAAGTTCCACGCCACCGCGTCTGCGCGCGCTAAATTTGAATTTTTTGTTTTGGTTTGGTTGGTTGGTTGGTTTTTATGTCTTGATTCTGTTTGGTTGGTTGGTTTGGTTTGGTTTGGTTTGGTTTGGTTGGTTGGTTGGTTGGTTTGGTTGGTTTGGTTGGTAGGTTTAGCCGCCAGGGACACATGTCCCGGCGGTTGGTTGGACGTGCGGCTCTGCGGCCGTCGCCCGGCGTGGCTGCCTTAACGGCTGCCCGCCTGTCCCTTGTGACTTGTCTCCTTTTGGCCCCGGGTCGGTGGGCGTCCGCGGGCCCCGCGGAGCGGGGCGCGCTGGGGTGCCCTCGCCGGTGGCCAGGTGTATTGTTGGTGTCGTCTCGGCGACGTGGCGACATGATGGGTCTTCTGTTTTGGAGTTACTGTTGGCGGTGGTGGTGGTGGAGGTGGCGGCGTGTTTGCGAGTATCGAAACCTCGCTCACTCGCTCGCCCGACGTCTTCTCGCTTCGAAGTCGCGGAGACAACTGACTTGTTTTCTTCTGCTCGCGGTCATTTGGGACGCCTCTGCGTCCCCGTATCTGGCCGGTTGTCGTGTGCGCGCTGCGTGCGCGCACGTTTATTCTTGTCGCTTGCTCTCTTGTGCTTGTGCGACGAACGTTTTCTTTTATTTTTTAGTGTTGGCTCAGTGTGGGGTCTGTTGACCTGGTTGGCACCACTTCTTGGTACCAGTTGGTCACTGGTGGTATAGTAGGGTGTTACTTGGGTTCGATTGTTGGTGGATGGTTCATGTCGGCGTTGTTATTGTTGCACGGTTAGAGTGTCTGGATTGAGTTTTGGTTGGTTGGACAGAGGAGTCGATTGTCCGATGTGTGAGTGGACTATCGAAGGTGTTACAGTGAAATGAGGGAGGGATCAGAGGAGTGGAGAGGAAGAGACAGTGTTCTACTAGTAGGTGGGTATATTTTTATTATCTACTTTTGGTTTTATAGGTACCATGTTGTATCACTTTGTATCACATTGTGTTGTCTTGTGTCGTGTCATTTTCGGTGCTTTGTGTGGGGATGGCGGCCTGTACCAGTTGGCGTAATATGGTCTGGCATTGTTTGCGACTTTTTAGCGCCGTTGTTATGTCCGCATTTGGTCCTAGTTGGTCCACCGTCTTACGGATTGTCTCCTTCAGGTGTTGGTACCTTGTTGCTGTGCAGAGAGTGATCCTGTGCAATGTAGGATGCAGTCCTTCCGTTGTTTGTCCGCACTCGCTACATAGGTGCTGGTCCAGTCGGTCATACTTGGTCAATTGTCCTGTCTCGACGTTCTGGTAGAGGTCTGCAAGCATTAACATCTTGGAGCCACTCAACCAGCTGGGCGATATGTTCCACCAGATGTTTGTGTCCTCCGAGAGCTGTTTGCAGATGATTGGTCTTAGCTCGCTCATTTGCTTGTCTCTTGCAATGAAATGTCGTCGTTCCTCGAGGTGTTTTGTAATGTAATCTTGAACCTCAGGTATGCTGAACCGTATTAACCTTCGAGGCATGTTGCTCCTTGTCGAGCCCACTTGGTGTGCCGTGCCTGGTAATGCTTCAGACTCCTGGTCCTCTTCGTAGTGGTTTAGTCTTACTTCATTGGGTACATGTTGGTCGCTGTAGGTGTCGGCGGTCACCTTGGTCCGTTTGGTGTTACTTGGTCCGGTGTGGGCCGGGACGGCATAGTATGGGTCGGGTCTGATTTGCGCAAGAAGTTTGTACAGGTGTGTCTTGTGTGTTCTTCTTTGTGTGTTGCAGACTACCTCTATGCGCCAGTTGTTCCTCACCATTGTTTCGCGGAGTTTGATCACGCGCCAATCGTTGTTCCTGTGGTTCCTTAGCGCTGCCAGTAAGCCATCATTTTCATCCATCACGATGCGTCTGTTCATCTGGCTTCTGTCGCTGGTTAGTTCAAGAAGTGTTGCAAAGGTGTTGAAATAGGCTATGGTATATTGCCGGTGCTTTCCTTCCATGATGCTCAATATGGTCTTGTCCATGATTTCAAGAGCCATAGCCGATATCTTGTCGCTAAGTATGTGCCATGTTGGTCCGTCTTGGTGCATATGGTCTAGTTGGTCCATGTTGGTTATCGTTGGTGGTTGGTTGGTCATGTAGAACTCTGGGTTTGAGTATCTTCTGTGAGGGTCCAGGTGCTCTGCGAGGTTCTTGATGGTGTGTGTTGTTTCCACTTGGTGCGGTTTCATGTGCATCAATTCCTCTATTGCCCGGAAGGTGTTTGCGTGCTCGGTGCTCTTCCCAAGTCCTATTATGTGTTTGATGGTTTCGTCAACAGGTGGTGTCTTTGTGATGAACAATGCTGTCTTGTTTGGAATGTTGGAGGGCCAATCAAAGATGATCTTTATTGCTCGGGCCGTCTCTTCTTCTATCCATTGCCTCGTAGCTGGGTCGTGTGCAAGTGCAGGCCATGTTCCTTGCGCTGTATGACAGAGTAAGCAGCTATTGATTAGTGTTTGCCATTCTTTAGCATCATTCACTATTCCAGCATTGTAGATGCTGTGCAGTTGCTTAACAGCTTTCCTGATCTTGACCTGTACCGACGTTCTTTCAAGCTTGAGCTTGTTGGTTAGGGTTAGTCCTAGGATGTTCATCCTGGTTACCCTTGGTATTGGTTGGCCCTTGATGGTCAGGTTGGCGGGTCGGTGATGGTCCTGTAGCCTGCGGAATTTGGTCGTCATTAGGCTGCATTTGTTTGGATTGATTCTGAGATCAATGCTACTCAGGTTTTCTACTAGTCGGTCTATTGCCGTTTGTAGCCTTGGTAGGTTGTATCCCCTTTGCACTATTATGACGTCGTCCGCATATTTGAGCGTCTCCTGGACGCCAGGCAAGTCTGTGCCCTCCTCAAGGTTGTGTACGACAAAGTTGAACAATATAGGACCAAGTGCTGATCCTTGTGGTACGCCTTTCTCCACTCGTCTTAGCTTGGATCTAAGTGGTCCATGTTGGATGTAGATCTTTCTGTTGAGTATGAATTGTGTTAGCCAGATCTTGATGGAGTTGTTTGGTATATGTTGGTTCAGTTTGTTGGCCAGCATCACTTGGTTGACATTGTCAAATGCACCCTCTATATCCATGGATACTAGTGTGGTTTCCTTCTCTGACACGACCCGTCCGCTTGGGTTGCTGCAACCTGACCAATCGTTGTTTGTTGCGAGCTCAATAACTCTGGCACACAGGTGTAGTCGATCACGTTTGGGCGTGAAGCCATACTGATTTGGGCTGAGTAGTTTTCTTTTGTCTAGCTCGTATTCAAATCTGTGTAGTGCAACTAGTTCTAATAGGGCAATCAGCGCATTGGGTACGTGGACTATCCTAAACTTGTTTGCTTCCTTCTTTGGAATCAGTGTGCCCTTGGTTACTTGACAGCCCAGCGGTATGTGATTGAGCTTAAAAGATTCTCTTGTGATGAACAGGATTTCCTCCCTTAGGTGTGTCGAGATGCATCTAACAAATAGTCTCATATCGATCCCCTCGGCAGATTTATAGCGCTTTTTCCTGAGATCTCTGATTGCACATAGCGTCTCGCAGTCCTCAATGTGGTTACCTCGTTGCTGTAAACCTTGTTGTAACCATGAACCAACTTGTACCCTGTCAACTCTGGGAAACTTTTGTTCCGCTATGTTGTTTATGTCCCTTTGGTTGCGGATGGTACCTGGTGTGTGATGGTTCTGGTTGGTCCGATCTTCTTCTCTCAGTTCTCTCTCCAGGAGGTGTACTTTGTCCCATGTGGTATAGGTTGGTGTCATCCTAATCCTGTTCTTAAGTCGCGTGTATAGGGCCATGTTGATGAGTTTGTTCTTGGCTCTTGCCTGGCGCAGTTGTAATCTGTTGATTCTTCTTTTTCCCTTGGTGGTACGTATGCGTTTTTCAGTGGTGCGGAGCTTCATCAGTAGTCTGTTGCGTCGTTTCCGGTCCTCTTGTGTGGGTATTCCCTGTCGGTGTTCCATCCTTGTTTTTAATGTTGTGCATTTGTGTTGTGTTTGTAGTAAGCCCTTGATTAGGAATTCACTGGCTTGTTCTAATCCTTGCACTTGTTGGTCCCTGTTGGATCTTCTTGGTTGTAGTTGCATGATTGCCTGGATCCTTGTTTTTGTCTCTAGTAGCATATCAGCCGTGAGTGCCTCTATTCTAAGTACGGGTCTCAGTGTGTGCCGCTTGGTGTTGTTTGTGTTGGTTTGGTTGCCTTTGGTACTGGTTGTCCAGTTGGTCCAGAGTATGCCGTGTGTTTTTCTGTTACCTGAGGGACCTTTGATGTGGTTTAATCTTGTTACTCTGATGGTTTGCCAGTGTTTGTTGGCTAGTTGTCCCATGATGATTAAGTCAATGGTGTTGTTGTTGTATGTTGGTTCCTGTTGGTTCAAGCTGGTTAGGTTTTGTTGAAGTATGAATTGGTGTATCTGACGTCCTCTTGCCTCTCTAATCCTCTTGTAATGTTTCTCGCTCTTCTGTTTGTTGTCATCCAAGATTGTCCCTATGTTGCTCCAGCTTGGATGGGTGGCATTAAGGTCTCCAACTAGCGCAAGTCGTTTCATGCCCCCGTTTTGTTTCATTGTCTCATTTATCCATTCAAGTAGGAGACGTGTGCCCGTGGCACTTGCACGTGGCCTTATGTAAACGTTTATAATTGTTATCCTTGTTGTACCAACCTCTGCGTCCATGGCCATTGCGTCTATGTTGTGTCGTTCTTCTGTGCCATGATACTTGATACCCTTGATCTCGCAGCTGTCCTTTGGTACCAGGATGGCTAGCTTGGTCCTAGTTGGATCCATGTGGCTCATGGTTGCGGTGTGTTGTGGGAAGAGTTTGGCTGTGAGTGTCGTCGAGACTGAATGAGGGCAGTCCTGTAAGCAGATGATTGTCTTTGTGTTGTTGTGGTTGACGTTGGTAGCCAGCGCTATTACCTGGTCCAGGTGCCGATCGCAGTTGTGAGATACCAGCGTGGCCATGGTGGGGAGGTTTGGATGCCTGAGTGAGGGAGGTTGAGCCTGGTGTTGGCTGATACCACTTGGTACCACTTGGTACTACTTGGCTTTGTTGTGCTTTGGTTGATTTTGATTGTATTTGTTTGGTGGTGATGTGCCTGTTGATTGTCTGCGGCTGTGGTCGTGGGAACGTGTGTGAACGTGTGTGAGTGTGTGAGCGTGTGCGTGTGTGTTTTTTTTTTTGTGTTTTTTTGTTTTTTTGTTTTTTTTTTTTTTTTTTTTTTTTTTTTTTTTTTTTTTTTTTTTTTTTTTGTGGTTTGTTGGGTGTTTTATTCTCTAAGTACCTGCTGAAGTCTCTCGTCCCGTGTGAGGAGCGGCCTCACCCGCTTTGGGTGATGCTTGCCCAGGTGTTTGAGGTATCTCCTCAAAGGCCCGGGTTGGCTCAGGCACTCCTCCACGGTCGCCCAGACCGGTGTGTCTTGCCCCCAGTTCTCGTAGTGAACCTGGAACTTGAGCTGTCCTCTCCTATACTTGTGGTTGACAACTTCTTCAATCGCGATTGAGATGCTGCTGGTTCTCTCGTTGTTGTTGGTTCGTTGTGATCTGTCTTCGCAGTCTTCCTGTTGTGAGTCTCCTCCAGATGCTTCCTCGGCTGGATACTGCTCCTCTTCTGGTTGCTCGTTTTCCTTCTCTCCCTCAAGGTATGTAAGTAATTGTTGTCCGTTTGTTACTAGCCATTCCCAATCGATTGAAGGCTCACCGGTACTGAAGGCCTCTTCTCCTGCTTCCGCATATTCCTCTCTCAGCTCCGGGTTGAGCAAGATCTCACGCGCTTGGTTCAATGCTTTAAACCATTCCGTTGCTGACGCATGCGTACACTTATCCGGATGAATTCTGGTCGCGCGTGCTCGGTAACTTTTAATCATTTCTGGCTCAGTCGATTGCGGAGTCACTCCCAGTATCAGGTACAAGCAATTAGCTCCGATCATTTTCGTCTTGTTGTTGTTGTTGGATTGTGTAGTGGAAAGGAGTTTTTCAAGGTTTTGAAAATATATAATTTTTCTGTGATGTTTTCAGTTTGCGTTCTGAAATGCAAGTGAGATGTTTTGCGCGAGTGCGCGAGTTTTTATATTGGCTCACGTTGGCGTGCGTTGGCGCGTGTTGTGCGTGTGCTTGTGCGCGTGCGCGCGTTGTGCGCGTATGCGTCACTGTGCTTATGCGTCACTGTGCGTATGCGTTACTGTGCGTCGCTGCGTAGCGCTGCGCTGGTGCGGCCTCGCCGGTTCTCCAGTGCCTTTGCGTGCGCTTTACTCGTGGCGCCGGTCATTGCCCCTGGTGCCGTCTCGCCGGTTCTCCAGTGCCTTTGCGTGCGCTTTATTCGTGGCGCCGGTAACACTCTCTGGTGCCGTCTCGCCGGTTCCCCGCTATCTTTGTGTGCGCCTTACTCGTGGCGCCGGTCATTGCCCCTGGTGCCGTCTCGCCGGTTCTCCAGTGCCTTTGCGTGCGCTTTACTCGTGGCGCCCGTTGTTCCCTTGGTACCGTCTCGCTGGCCCCCTGGAGCCTCTGTCTGTGCTTCGTTCGCAATGTCTGTTGTTGCCCCTGGTGCAGTCTCGCTGAACCGCTTGTATCGTTTTGTTTGACCTGGGGTACCAGTTGTACTCGTCCATTCTTTGTCGCTCTTATTCTTATCTTCTCTTGTGATGTGACGTTTGTTGTGGTTTTTATTTCACTATTGCACGATCTTGTCTCTGCGCATCTTGTGCTTTTGTATGATTCTGTGGGCTGAGTGGGCTGTGATGACTTACTTCCGGTTTGGTACCACTTGGTACCATGTGGTATGTGTTGGTGCTGGTTGGTGCTAAGTGGTACTGGGTGGTGTTAGTTGGCTGGTTTTGCTGCTGGGCTGCTTGTCAGCAGGTCAGACGTGATGGAGAAGGGATTTTGGTCGGGAGGTAGAACGAGAGAAGGAGCGAGAGAGATAGAGAGCAGGAGGCATCTAGAGAGGTAGATAGCGAGATATTTAAAGGGAGGTCGGTCTGTGATTATTGTGTGATTGTTTATTAAATGTTATGGATGTTGTTCTTGGTCCTGGCTGGTGGTCCCGGTCCTGATTGGTGGTCTTGGTCCTTGTTGGTCTCTGTTTATTCCTTATGCCTGGTGTATAGTGTCAGCCTCTGGCGTGTTCGTCCTTGGTTTGCTAGGTGGTTGGGCTTGGTATTTGTTGGTGGAGTTTATCTACTTTAGTTGTATATGAGATATAAGTGACTCTCTCAGCTCCTGGTCTTCCAGGTAGTCGATCGGAAGGTCCATCTTCCTGATTTCTTTTGAGACTTCGTTCAAGTACGTTGGACAGTGAATGTCTTTGGCGCGGTGCCCTTTTCTGTTGCAGTTGTTGCAGTGTTTTGTCTTACTTTTGCATTCTTTGATAACGTGTCCGGTGTTACCGCAATTGCCACATGTTTTCTTCTCGCATTTGTGTACACCAATGGTGAAGCAATCCTTACATTGAAATGGTTTTGCATTAATTTTGACGTACAGTCTTCGTTTATAGGCCTTGCCCTCTTCTTTGCTGGAGTATGGGATGCACCCATCGAGTGTGCGGAATAGATGGCCGAAGCCAATTTGGTTAGTTCTAAAGTAGACGTTCTTGAACCTGTTGGTACCATTTGGTTTGGTTTCTTTGATTTCCAGCAGGTCCCCTTCAGCGCTCATGAGTGTCTCAAGTATATCTTTTAGCCTTTCGAGTTTTACTTGCTGTGGAACTGCGGAGATTTCTAATCTGACTGGTTTTCGAGCAAAGTTTTCTCCCAGACGGTTGGGTCTCCTTATCTTTGGCTTGAGTTGGTCAATTAAGCCGTTGCCCTCGGTGAGTTTTAGGTGGTCAAGTAGCATATTTTTTGCTTCTTTGTCTGCCAATTGTAGGTATATGGTTTCTCGATCCTGCCAGACCGTGGCGGGTGCCTGCTCAAACTTGTCGGCCCACTCGTCGATAAAGTCTTCGAGCCTTGGGCGAATAGTCCCGTCTTCTGGCGGAATGCTGATTGCGATTGTTGAGGCGCGCAAAGTCCTTTCCTTCCTTGCGTTCAGCCTGATGGCTTCGCTAAGGGTCCTTCTTATTTTTGTTTGGTTTGATTCGTGCTCAATGTTTGCGGCCTTTTCTAGGATAACCTCTAGCACCGATGTAGTGCTGTTGTTGTTGTTGTTCGCCTGCATGGTTGATCTCTTTCAATTGTATCCCTCACGGTTTGCAATGTTGCGGTCAAGTATTTTTAGATGTGTTTGTTTGTTGTGCGATCACGTACACCTAGTTTGGTTGTTTGAGTCGTTTTGAATTGTTCGCCGCGCGTGTCTTTGGGAGTGGACAGATGATTTGCGCGTGCGTGCGGTTGGTTTGAGGAGGTTTGTGCTGTTTTGTGATGTGAGTTTTAGTTCGTGAGTGGTTTATCGATGCTGTGTTGCGAGTTGATGTGTTCGTGGTTGGCTCAAGACTGACTCCTTCCAATCTTGGCTGTCACCAGTTTTATACTCCTTGCGTCTATGACCTGGTTAGCTTGTGGGCATTGCCCTCTACTGGTGTGCATGAACTGTTTATTGCTATGGTGCCTCCACTGTCTCTGTCATCGTCTCCAATTTGTTTGCTTAGGCGCGTCTGCGTCTCGCTAATTAGCCATGGCGCCCTTCCTGTGCGCGCGTCTAACTCGGGTGGCGCCTCATGCACCGTCGTCACTATGTTTTGAGCGCCGGTCGGCGCATCAATAGTGGTGCCGTCTCCGTATGGGGCTGGCGCCGACTGGCTTTTCTTTGTCGCCTCTCGTTGTCGGTGCCTGTCTCGCCGCTGGTGGCGTCGTCCGTGTTGCCGCCGTCGGGGCTTGGGTTGACGTCTCCGCGTTGCGCATGTTGAATGTGCACATTGTGTCCCTCTTTCCTTCGCCATTGTCTTGAGTCTTTACCATTGGCCGGTTGTGTGTTATATGCTGTGTGTTGTGTGTTGTGTGTTGTGTGTTGTGTGTTATCTGTTATATCTTGTTGGTTATGCGTTATGTGTTTTGTTTTATATTTTGTATGTTTTGTGTTGTGTGTTGTGTTTGTATTTCTGTGAATTGGTTGTTGTTTGGGTGCTCGGGGGTTCCCAGCAAATCAGGATCCACCTCGAGGCACCCAGGTTTGTGTTGGCTGCCTGTGTCTTGCGACTCCAGGCACCTATTGTGTAACGCGGCTCGCCTGTGTCTTGCGACTCCAGGCGACCAGTTGTGGAGTCGGGTTGTCAGGTGCGCCGAGCGTTGTCGGTGGCACCCATCCTGACCCGTCTCCTAGCTTGGGATGCTCCTCCCGGTTTCAAGCCAATTTCTGGGTGCACCCTGTTACAGGTTGACGTCCCATAGTTAGCCTTCGCCGTCAGGAGTCCCTAATGGGTCACATTGGACCCGTGTTGGTTTGGTTTTTGCTTTATGCGGAGATTATGTATCAGTTTGAGGTACTCTTGTGTGCGGCCTCTGGGCCACGTTTAGAGTCTAGTGTCTTTGTTTCTCTATCGTTGCGTGTCTGTTGGTGTTGTTGTTGTTTGACATGATTTGGTTGCTTGCGTGTTACCTGCGGCTTGTTGTCTGCGGTGTGCGTCAGTTGAGTTAGTGTACGTGTAGGTTGTTTTTGTGGTTGCTACTCTGTCTATATTGTTCGGCGTTGGTCCTCACAGGTGAGGTGGTGTGTCTTGCTTGGCTTTGTGCTTCCTTGGTAGTCGACGTGGTGTAGTGCCCCGCCGTGTCTTGATGTGCTCTGTTGTATTGTGCCTAGCTCTGGCTCTGTTCTGGTCTGGAGTTTTTGCCGTTTACTGCCTGCGGTTTCTCTTGCGTCCGTGCACATTGTGTGTGTGTCAAACTATTGATGCAGATGATTTTTCTAAGCTCTTGCCTCTTGTGGCTCGGAGATAACTCGGCTTGGTTGGTTTAGCCGCCAGGGACACATGTCCCGGCGGTTGGTTGGACGTGCGGCTCTGCGGCCGTCGCCCGGCGTGGCTGCCTTAACGGCTGCCCGCCTGTCCCTTGTGACTTGTCTCCTTTTGGCCCCGGGTCGGTGGGCGTCCGCGGGCCCCGCGGAGCGGGGCGCGCTGGGGTGCCCTCGCCGGTGGCCAGGTGTATTGTTGGTGTCGTCTCGGCGACGTGGCGACATGATGGGTCTTCTGTTTTGGAGTTACTGTTGGCGGTGGTGGTGGTGGAGGTGGCGGCGTGTTTGCGAGTATCGAAACCTCGCTCACTCGCTCGCCCGACGTCTTCTCGCTTCGAAGTCGCGGAGACAACTGACTTGTTTTCTTCTGCTCGCGGTCATTTGGGACGCCTCTGCGTCCCCGTATCTGGCCGGTTGTCGTGTGCGCGCTGCGTGCGCGCACGTTTATTCTTGTCGCTTGCTCTCTTGTGCTTGTGCGACGAACGTTTTCTTTTATTTTTTAGTGTTGGCTCAGTGTGGGGTCTGTTGACCTGGTTGGCACCACTTCTTGGTACCAGTTGGTCACTGGTGGTATAGTAGGGTGTTACTTGGGTTCGATTGTTGGTGGATGGTTCATGTCGGCGTTGTTATTGTTGCACGGTTAGAGTGTCTGGATTGAGTTTTGGTTGGTTGGACAGAGGAGTCGATTGTCCGATGTGTGAGTGGACTATCGAAGGTGTTACAGTGAAATGAGGGAGGGATCAGAGGAGTGGAGAGGAAGAGACAGTGTTCTACTAGTAGGTGGGTATATTTTTATTATCTACTTTTGGTTTTATAGGTACCATGTTGTATCACTTTGTATCACATTGTGTTGTCTTGTGTCGTGTCATTTTCGGTGCTTTGTGTGGGGATGGCGGCCTGTACCAGTTGGCGTAATATGGTCTGGCATTGTTTGCGACTTTTTAGCGCCGTTGTTATGTCCGCATTTGGTCCTAGTTGGTCCACCGTCTTACGGATTGTCTCCTTCAGGTGTTGGTACCTTGTTGCTGTGCAGAGAGTGATCCTGTGCAATGTAGGATGCAGTCCTTCCGTTGTTTGTCCGCACTCGCTACATAGGTGCTGGTCCAGTCGGTCATACTTGGTCAATTGTCCTGTCTCGACGTTCTGGTAGAGGTCTGCAAGCATTAACATCTTGGAGCCACTCAACCAGCTGGGCGATATGTTCCACCAGATGTTTGTGTCCTCCGAGAGCTGTTTGCAGATGATTGGTCTTAGCTCGCTCATTTGCTTGTCTCTTGCAATGAAATGTCGTCGTTCCTCGAGGTGTTTTGTAATGTAATCTTGAACCTCAGGTATGCTGAACCGTATTAACCTTCGAGGCATGTTGCTCCTTGTCGAGCCCACTTGGTGTGCCGTGCCTGGTAATGCTTCAGACTCCTGGTCCTCTTCGTAGTGGTTTAGTCTTACTTCATTGGGTACATGTTGGTCGCTGTAGGTGTCGGCGGTCACCTTGGTCCGTTTGGTGTTACTTGGTCCGGTGTGGGCCGGGACGGCATAGTATGGGTCGGGTCTGATTTGCGCAAGAAGTTTGTACAGGTGTGTCTTGTGTGTTCTTCTTTGTGTGTTGCAGACTACCTCTATGCGCCAGTTGTTCCTCACCATTGTTTCGCGGAGTTTGATCACGCGCCAATCGTTGTTCCTGTGGTTCCTTAGCGCTGCCAGTAAGCCATCATTTTCATCCATCACGATGCGTCTGTTCATCTGGCTTCTGTCGCTGGTTAGTTCAAGAAGTGTTGCAAAGGTGTTGAAATAGGCTATGGTATATTGCCGGTGCTTTCCTTCCATGATGCTCAATATGGTCTTGTCCATGATTTCAAGAGCCATAGCCGATATCTTGTCGCTAAGTATGTGCCATGTTGGTCCGTCTTGGTGCATATGGTCTAGTTGGTCCATGTTGGTTATCGTTGGTGGTTGGTTGGTCATGTAGAACTCTGGGTTTGAGTATCTTCTGTGAGGGTCCAGGTGCTCTGCGAGGTTCTTGATGGTGTGTGTTGTTTCCACTTGGTGCGGTTTCATGTGCATCAATTCCTCTATTGCCCGGAAGGTGTTTGCGTGCTCGGTGCTCTTCCCAAGTCCTATTATGTGTTTGATGGTTTCGTCAACAGGTGGTGTCTTTGTGATGAACAATGCTGTCTTGTTTGGAATGTTGGAGGGCCAATCAAAGATGATCTTTATTGCTCGGGCCGTCTCTTCTTCTATCCATTGCCTCGTAGCTGGGTCGTGTGCAAGTGCAGGCCATGTTCCTTGCGCTGTATGACAGAGTAAGCAGCTATTGATTAGTGTTTGCCATTCTTTAGCATCATTCACTATTCCAGCATTGTAGATGCTGTGCAGTTGCTTAACAGCTTTCCTGATCTTGACCTGTACCGACGTTCTTTCAAGCTTGAGCTTGTTGGTTAGGGTTAGTCCTAGGATGTTCATCCTGGTTACCCTTGGTATTGGTTGGCCCTTGATGGTCAGGTTGGCGGGTCGGTGATGGTCCTGTAGCCTGCGGAATTTGGTCGTCATTAGGCTGCATTTGTTTGGATTGATTCTGAGATCAATGCTACTCAGGTTTTCTACTAGTCGGTCTATTGCCGTTTGTAGCCTTGGTAGGTTGTATCCCCTTTGCACTATTATGACGTCGTCCGCATATTTGAGCGTCTCCTGGACGCCAGGCAAGTCTGTGCCCTCCTCAAGGTTGTGTATGACAAAGTTGAACAATATAGGACCAAGTGCTGATCCTTGTGGTACGCCTTTCTCCACTCGTCTTAGCTTGGATCTAAGTGGTCCATGTTGGATGTAGATCTTTCTGTTGAGTATGAATTGTGTTAGCCAGATCTTGATGGAGTTGTTTGGTATATGTTGGTTCAGTTTGTTGGCCAGCATCACTTGGTTGACATTGTCAAATGCACCCTCTATATCCATGGATACTAGTGTGGTTTCCTTCTCTGACACGACCCGTCCGCTTGGGTTGCTGCAACCTGACCAATCGTTGTTTGTTGCGAGCTCAATAACTCTGGCACACAGGTGTAGTCGATCACGTTTGGGCGTGAAGCCATACTGATTTGGGCTGAGTAGTTTTCTTTTGTCTAGCTCGTATTCAAATCTGTGTAGTGCAACTAGTTCTAATAGGGCAATCAGCGCATTGGGTACGTGGACTATCCTAAACTTGTTTGCTTCCTTCTTTGGAATCAGTGTGCCCTTGGTTACTTGACAGCCCAGCGGTATGTGATTGAGCTTAAAAGATTCTCTTGTGATGAACAGGATTTCCTCCCTTAGGTGTGTCGAGATGCATCTAACAAATAGTCTCATATCGATCCCCTCGGCAGATTTATAGCGCTTTTTCCTGAGATCTCTGATTGCACATAGCGTCTCGCAGTCCTCAATGTGGTTACCTCGTTGCTGTAAACCTTGTTGTAACCATGAACCAACTTGTACCCTGTCAACTCTGGGAAACTTTTGTTCCGCTATGTTGTTTATGTCCCTTTGGTTGCGGATGGTACCTGGTGTGTGATGGTTCTGGTTGGTCCGATCTTCTTCTCTCAGTTCTCTCTCCAGGAGGTGTACTTTGTCCCATGTGGTATAGGTTGGTGTCATCCTAATCCTGTTCTTAAGTCGCGTGTATAGGGCCATGTTGATGAGTTTGTTCTTGGCTCTTGCCTGGCGCAGTTGTAATCTGTTGATTCTTCTTTTTCCCTTGGTGGTACGTATGCGTTTTTCAGTGGTGCGGAGCTTCATCAGTAGTCTGTTGCGTCGTTTCCGGTCCTCTTGTGTGGGTATTCCCTGTCGGTGTTCCATCCTTGTTTTTAATGTTGTGCATTTGTGTTGTGTTTGTAGTAAGCCCTTGATTAGGAATTCACTGGCTTGTTCTAATCCTTGCACTTGTTGGTCCCTGTTGGATCTTCTTGGTTGTAGTTGCATGATTGCCTGGATCCTTGTTTTTGTCTCTAGTAGCATATCAGCCGTGAGTGCCTCTATTCTAAGTACGGGTCTCAGTGTGTGCCGCTTGGTGTTGTTTGTGTTGGTTTGGTTGCCTTTGGTACTGGTTGTCCAGTTGGTCCAGAGTATGCCGTGTGTTTTTCTGTTACCTGAGGGACCTTTGATGTGGTTTAATCTTGTTACTCTGATGGTTTGCCAGTGTTTGTTGGCTAGTTGTCCCATGATGATTAAGTCAATGGTGTTGTTGTTGTATGTTGGTTCCTGTTGGTTCAAGCTGGTTAGGTTTTGTTGAAGTATGAATTGGTGTATCTGACGTCCTCTTGCCTCTCTAATCCTCTTGTAATGTTTCTCGCTCTTCTGTTTGTTGTCATCCAAGATTGTCCCTATGTTGCTCCAGCTTGGATGGGTGGCATTAAGGTCTCCAACTAGCGCAAGTCGTTTCATGCCCCCGTTTTGTTTCATTGTCTCATTTATCCATTCAAGTAGGAGACGTGTGCCCGTGGCACTTGCACGTGGCCTTATGTAAACGTTTATAATTGTTATCCTTGTTGTACCAACCTCTGCGTCCATGGCCATTGCGTCTATGTTGTGTCGTTCTTCTGTGCCATGATACTTGATACCCTTGATCTCGCAGCTGTCCTTTGGTACCAGGATGGCTAGCTTGGTCCTAGTTGGATCCATGTGGCTCATGGTTGCGGTGTGTTGTGGGAAGAGTTTGGCTGTGAGTGTCGTCGAGACTGAATGAGGGCAGTCCTGTAAGCAGATGATTGTCTTTGTGTTGTTGTGGTTGACGTTGGTAGCCAGCGCTATTACCTGGTCCAGGTGCCGATCGCAGTTGTGAGATACCAGCGTGGCCATGGTGGGGAGGTTTGGATGCCTGAGTGAGGGAGGTTGAGCCTGGTGTTGGCTGATACCACTTGGTACCACTTGGTACTACTTGGCTTTGTTGTGCTTTGGTTGATTTTGATTGTATTTGTTTGGTGGTGATGTGCCTGTTGATTGTCTGCGGCTGTGGTCGTGGGAACGTGTGTGAACGTGTGTGAGTGTGTGAGCGTGTGCGTGTGTGTTTTTTTTTGTGTTTTTTTGTTTTTTTGTTTTGTTTTGTTTTGTTTTGTTTTTTTTTTTTTTTTTTTTTGTTTTTTTTTTTTTTTTTGTGGTTTGTTGGGGTTTTAATTCTATAAGTACTGCTGAAGCTCTCGTCCCGTGTGAGGAGCGGCCTCACCCGCTTTGGGTGATGCTTGCCCAGGTGTTTGAGGTATCTCCTCAAAGGCCCGGGTTGGCTCAGGCACTCCTCCACGGTCGCCCAGACCGGTGTGTCTTGCCCCCAGTTCTCGTAGTGAACCTGGAACTTGAGCTGTCCTCTCCTATACTTGTGGTTGACAACTTCTTCAATCGCGATTGAGATGCTGCTGGTTCTCTCGTTGTTGTTGGTTCGTTGTGATCTGTCTTCGCAGTCTTCCTGTTGTGAGTCTCCTCCAGATGCTTCCTCGGCTGGATACTGCTCCTCTTCTGGTTGCTCGTTTTCCTTCTCTCCCTCAAGGTATGTAAGTAATTGTTGTCCGTTTGTTACTAGCCATTCCCAATCGATTGAAGGCTCACCGGTACTGAAGGCCTCTTCTCCTGCTTCCGCATATTCCTCTCTCAGCTCCGGGTTGAGCAAGATCTCACGCGCTTGGTTCAATGCTTTAAACCATTCCGTTGCTGACGCATGCGTACACTTATCCGGATGAATTCTGGTCGCGCGTGCTCGGTAACTTTTAATCATTTCTGGCTCAGTCGATTGCGGAGTCACTCCCAGTATCAGGTACAAGCAATTAGCTCCGATCATTTTCGTCTTGTTGTTGTTGTTGGATTGTGTAGTGGAAAGGAGTTTTTCAAGGTTTTGAAAATATATAATTTTTCTGTGATGTTTTCAGTTTGCGTTCTGAAATGCAAGTGAGATGTTTTGCGCGA
>SNVD02008433.1:0-32959 GCA_013180625.2 Boswellia sacra | reverse complement strand
TTGTTGCGGCGGCGGCGGCGGCGGCGGCGGCGCCACTTCGTTCCGATTGGCGCGCGCGCACGTGCGCCGCCCTGATAGCCGCTCGCACGCTCGCCGATTAGTCGGCGTCGGTTAGTTGAGCGAGCGAGTTCATCGTCAACATTCCAAACTCATACACACTGATCGCGAGCGCACTCGGGCGCGCCGGAAGCCACTGGCGCCCAGACACCGACTGGAGCTGCGCGTCGTGCGCCTCATCAAGAGCAACGAGAGGCCCAGAGAGAGAGAGTGAGAGGAAGAATTGACAACCACAGCGAGTGCGACTACCAGCATCCGACCATAGGAACGGCGGCGCGCGCGCACGCGCAACGCGGATGCCATCAACGAGTTCCAGCCGAGCCGATAAGCCAAATCAAGCGCCAGATCGAGTGCCAGTTCGAGTTCGAGTGCCAGTGCCAGTGCCAGTGCGAGCCCGATCGTTGGCCAGATAGAGTGCAGTCGAATGCGACGCACGAGCGCCGGAAGCGCGCGCGCCAGTGACGCAGTCAAAATGGTGAGTGTCGGCTCGAGAGTCGAGACACACCAAGAACAAGCGCGCAGATTAGCGGAGGCCGAGCAGCTCGAGCCAGTGAGCGTGGCGACGAGTCGGCCAGAACCCGAGCGGCGAGCGAGTTGTCGCACGCGCGCGCACAGACTCACTCAGATCCAGATCGTGTGCACGTGCAAGTGCACGTGCACACGCCCAGGCTCAAGCTCGAATGTGCTCGCTCGCTCGCTCGAGCCGCCGACTCAGCGCGCGCTCTCTAATGATATTCCGGCTTAATTAGTAGCGCGCAAACAAACCTCTCAGCCTAACGAACGTCTCGAATTCAATTCCCAAAATAAACGCCCGCCCCCTCACCTGGCGATCAACTCGATCGGCTTTGCCGTGGGCTGCACAACGTCTTCGCCGTTGTCGTCGTCGTCGTCGTCGTCGTCGTCGTCGTCGACAGTGCGGAAGGGACGAGCGCGCACAATGGCACACATTAGCGGCGACACCGTGTGCGCCGTCAAGCGGCTGCGTGTGCGCCGACAAGCGCGACGGGCGCGACGGGCGCGACGGGCGCGACGGGCGCGACGGGCGCGACAACCACCGCTCGGCTCACCTGTTGAGCGGCGCGCGGTCGACAGGTAGACGTCGCCGCGGGTCGGAAGTGGCGCGCCCTAAATGCGTGCCGGGTGGCGTGGCGGCGCTCGCGACTCGAACTCCGGTGGCGCCAAAGTTCGCGAGAGCCTCGAGCTTGACGTCGCTCGTCGTCTTCGTCGTCGTCGTCGTCGTCGTCTCGCTCGGGGCGCTGCTTGCGATCGGCGCCAGCGCCAAGTCGATCGAGAGCGCGCCCGCCAACCAAGCGAACGCTCACAGTGACCTCAAGACGCCGGCCAGCACCACGCCGACCACCAAGTCCATCGAGCGCCTGCTCGCCGAGATCACCGCCATCTTCGCGCCCTCGACGCCGCCGAGCGAGAGATTCGCCTCCACAGAGAGCTCGAGCAGCGCCAAGAGTGGAGCGCCAGTCGAAACAAGCGCCACAACAAGCGCAACAACCACAACAAGCGCAACAACCACAACAACCGCAACAACCACAACAACCGCAACAAGCGCAACCAACGCCGACGACGAAGACAGAGACAGAGATGACTCAGCAGGCGCTCGGAATGATGATCACGATGCTGAGGATTGTCAAGGTCTATCAGTCCGTTCACCGGAAGAAGGCGGAGGGCCTACGGACAATGAGAGGCTGGTTAGTCTACAAGCGTGCCTACAGGAGAAAGTGCGCCGCCAGCTGAAGGGGGCGGCGCGCGGCGGCCTGGAGCTGTTCGAGAGGCTGTCGCTGAGCGGCGGCTGCTCGAGCAGCCTCATGGGCCTGATGAGCTCGCTGGGCGAGCTCAAGTCGTTCGCCTTCAAGTTCCTCGACGCCAGCGCCAAGCTGCCCTCGGGCCTCATGTACGGCCTCTTCAGCGACTTCGGCGACTTCGACCAGTGCCTCTCGATTCGCAGCCTCCCCCAGGTGGCGCCCCGCGACGAACTGGACGAGCCGGCCGCCTACTCGGGCAAGTACTGTCTCGCCAACGTCCGGCTCAACTTCCACGTCCAGCCGGGCCCCAACGGCTCCGCCCCCGCGGGCATCTACCCCGACGGCCTCCTCTGGGACGAGCTGGTGCGCCACTACTGGGTCACCAACACCACCAAGGGCTTCCAGGTGGGCCTGTGCGTGCCCTCGCGCTGCACCGACGACGACCTCCAGCAGGTCTACGGCCTCCTGGCCAAGGACTACAACTTCCTGGGCGAGGTGATGAGCTGCCAGGACAGCAACGACCTGGCGCGCCAACAAACCCCCGACTCGCTGCAGCGCCTCATTCTGCACCTCTTCCTCGCACTTCCGGTGCTCTGTCTCCTCGGCACGCTGGTCGAGCGCTACGCCAGGCCCGAGATCGCGGCCCCGCTCGTCACTCGGCTGCTCGTGTGTTTCTCGTTGCGCCGCAACTGGCGCCTCCTGGTGACGCCCCCGACGCACAGGACGCCATTCGACGACCATCCGCCCGCCCGCTGCCCCACAGCTCGCGAGGGCTTGCCCTTTCTGCAGCGCCAGCTCGACTCTGTCCAGAGCGACCTGTCCCAGTTCACCGTCGCCTCCGACGAGCGCGCTCTCACTCCCGATCGCGACCGAGCGCACGCCCACGCGCGCGCCGCCGCTCACCAAGACCGCCGACTGCTGCGCCTCCTGGCGGGCGTCAAGCTGCTCGTCGTCATCTGGATCACTGTCGGCCACTCGTTCCTCTACCCGAGCGCCAACAACTACCAGTACTACCGCTCGATCATCAAGATGAGCATCACGCGCGACTCCGTCTGGTTCGCCGCCACCAACTTCACGCTCGGCATCGACATGCTCCTCTACATCACCGGCCTCCTCTTCGTCCACAAGCTCGCGCGCGCCTCGCGCCACCCAAACCGCCCGCACACCTCTGGCTTCGGCTCGCCCGCCGCCGACATGCCCTCGCCGAGCGACGACTCCGCCCCCACGCTCGTCGCCGCTCCGCCTAACACCAAGAGCACGAAACTGGGCCAGCTCTTTCTCTCCACCACCACCGTCTGCAGCACGGCCGCCGCCTTGCCGGCGGCCGCCCCCGACCGCCACAAGTGGACCGGAAGTGGCGCAACTGGTCTCCTCGCTAGCCTGAACCATGTGGGCGGGCGCGACATGGTGGCGCTGGTGGGCGCCAAGGTGTGCCGCCTGTGGCCGACCTACTTGGCGCTGATCGGACTGGCCATTGTGGTGCCACTAATCTCGGACGGACCTATGTGGCCTGAAATGGTGGGCCGCCGGCTGGGCCAGACGTGTCGGGCGAACTGGTGGACGAACCTGCTGATGGTGAACAACTTCTCCAGCGCCAACTCCGTCTGCCTGCCCTCCTCTTGGTTCGTGTCCGTCCTCATGCAGTGCTTCCTCGTGGGCTCGCTCGTGCTACTGGCCACCAGCAAACGCCACAATTCGACTGGATCGTGCGCCTCGCCCTCGCGCTCAGCAGACTCCATGGCCGCCACACTGGTGCTCCTGCTGGTACTCATAACGCTCTCGAGCGGCGTCTCCTTCTGGCTCGCCTACGAGCAGCAAGTGCGCGCGCCCGCCATCCGCATGGACGAGAGCTTCGTGTTCGAGATCGACAACACCATCTATCGGCTCTACACCAACACCTTCAACAACCTGGGCCCCTTCTTGTTGGGCATGATCGGCGGCCTGGTGCTGGTCAAGTGGCAAGAGCGACAAGCAGCCGGGCCCAACACGACCGGCGCCTCGACCAAAGAGAGGGCCCAGAGCGACACGCTCGCGCGGGTCGCCGACTGGGTGCTCGAGCTGAATGTGGCCCTGGCCGTGGCGCTGGTGGGCTTCCTGGTGCTCTCGTCGGTCTTCCACGACCACTACACGCGCTTCTGGGCCGCAGTCTACTGGTCGTGTCACCGCGTGGGCTGGGCCCTCGTCACCGGCTACCTAATCCATCAGTGCGCCACTGGCCGCCTACGACTCCTCACGGACGCGCTCTCGTGCGCCTCGCTGGCGCCCCTGTCGCGACTCTTCTTTGTAGCCTACCTGATCTACCCGATCTTCATCCACCTCCACAGCGGACTTGTGCGCGACGGCCTCCACGTGAGCTTCTACAACATGCTCAGCATTTACATCACCCGCCTAGCGATGACCTTCGCCACGGCGCTCGCGCTCCACCTGCTCGTCGAGCTGCCCTTCAGCTCCGTTACGCAACTCCTGCTGGCCGCCCGCTCGTCGCGCTCGCAACCTTGCGATCCGCTGGCCACTTCAGGCCACTCGCCGGCCAGCGACCAGAAGGAGACGCTCGAGCAACCGGAAGTGACTTTGGCGCCCTCGGCTCGGCCACTGCTGGAGGTCGCGCGACGGGACAGTTCGGCCAACGATCACGACCAAGACCACGCCCATGACCGCGACCTAGACCACGCCTACCACCACGAGAGAGCTTTCGAGTGAGGCGGTGGAGGCCACGAAATGACTGTGATACTGTGAGAAACAAGCTTTTGATTAGCAAGAAAACCACAACACCACCAAACCAGGTGAACGAATAAAACGGCTCAACGACGCCGCAGCCCAAAATGGCCGGCGGCGCCTCAGTTCTTTAATAAGTTTGATCTGCGTCAACGAATGTGAGTGGGTGTGTATGTGCTTGTGTGTGAGAAAGTGTTTTTGTGGCGCTGAATATCGTCAGCGTGTGTCGAGCGGCCGACTGGTGGCGGTGCACAGAGTTGGCTGTGGGCGCGCGCGCGGCGGCGACGGATCGGCGGCTGTGGCGCCCGACGAGGGCGACGAGCGCGCCGACGACGAGGAGCCTGACGATGACGAGCGTCTTGACGAGGGACTGGGCGAGGCCGAGCGAGTCGAGCTGTCGCCAGCGCCACGTCGCCGGCCTGTCGCGTCGGCGCTCGCGCTTGCTTCTGCGTCCGGACTCGCGTCACCGGCCACGCCTCCGCCGGGCGCCGTCCTGCCTGTCAGCGGGCTGCCCGACGTGTCGGCGCCCGTTGACGACTTGGCCTTGTCAGCGTTGATCGACAGCGTCAGCTTGAGCTCGAACGCCTTGGGCAGTGAGGCGCTCAGCAACTCGGCGCCCCCTCCAGCGCCGCCGTCGTCGTCGTCAGGCACCCCCACTTCCGGCCGGGCAAGGCCACTCCTGCCGCCAGTCCGGCCGTCCGATGCGGCTGGCCGCTGCTGCTGCTGCTGGGGCGCCGCCACCGAGTCGCCCGAGTGGGCGCCCGCTCCGAACTGGGGCAGCTGCGATTCGGCACCAAAGTAGGCGCTCCTGATAATGTCGGCGATCATCTGCTCGCACTCGGGCCGCGCGTAGGCGTGCGCACAGTCGTCGGGCTGGTGCTGCTGCTGGGCGTGGCCTCCGGTGTTGCAGCAACAATGCGGGCATTTGGGCGGCTGAAGGGGCAGGCCGGCGCCGCCCTCCAGCTCGAAGAGCGACTGGCGCAGCCGGTGGAGCTCGTCGGGCGACATGGCGCTGGCTGTGGCGCTTATGAGCCGGGCCGCAATTCGCTTGTAGATGGCGTTGATGCGGCGCTGCTCGTCGTCCGCCGCACTCGTGGCGACCGGACTGCAGCTCGGATACGAGGCCAAGTTGATGGAATTCTGCGAGGCCGAGCTGAAGCCACAGTCGCTCGAGCTCGACATCTGGCGTCTCGAGGCCGGCGCAGCCCTCGTGGTGCTGGTACTCGTCACACAGTACTTGCTCGCGCTGGTAGTGGTGGTGGCGTTGGCGGCCACGACGCGCGTCGGATAAAATTCAATCGCCTGAGGCACCAGCTCGGCCCCCTTCACCGGAACGTCCCACTCGAGCGGCTCGCGCGACTTCCGGCCAGAATGGTCCTGCGACCGGAAGTCGGGCGAGCCGCAGGAGTCGCGCCAGCACTCGGCGGCCGACTTGAGCTTGAGCTCGTGCTCATTGGGGCTCTCGTAGAAGCGCATAGTGCTCTCCGAGTGGCCACTTCCGAGCGGCGCCGGCGACTCGGCGGTGGCGTAGGGCCGATGCGGGTGGAATTGCGCATTCTGCGGGCCGCGCTGGTTGTGATCGTGATGGTGGTGTTGGTGGTGCTGGTGGTGGTGTTGGCCGCGGTGATGGCGTTGCTGGTGGTGCTGGTGATTCGATTTGGAGGCGCCCGAGCTGAGGCACGACACCAGCGAGCGCAGACTCTTGAGCAGACTGAGTCGCGAGCCGTCGGTCGTGGTCAGCGGATGGCCGGCGCCCAAGTAGCCGTAGCGCGCCTGCGACAAGTCCTCGAGGTCCGCCTCGAGCGTGGACTCGATCACGTTGGCGTCGTCGTCGAGGCGCCCGACGTGGGCGTGGTCGCGGTGCTGGTCGACGCCGTTGGCTGCGAGTCGCTGGCTTGTGTGTCCGTGGCCATTGTCGTCGTCCTCGTCGTCGCTGGGAAATAGGTAGCGATTCTCGATGGAGTCGCGATGCTGCTTGCGGCCCGACTTCGCGGGCCTCCCGCAGGCTGGCGGCGACACCGAGCGCGCGGGCGAGGCGCAAATGTTCACCAGTTGGCCCTCCACTTCCGGCTCCAGTTCGGCGGTGTTGAGATGGGCGGCGCTAGCGGCGGCGGCGGTTACGTCACCATTCGCCAGATACGAGGCACTATGTGGCGTGAGATTGGTGTATATGGGCGATAGTGGGGCTGCGCTCTGGGGCGTGGGCTCACTCGTAGTTGCGGTCTGCGGGGGCGGAGAGGCCATCCGGTGGTAGAGGTTCTGGTGGTGGTTGTGGTTGTTGTTGTGGTCGTGATGGTGCTGGTGCAGGTGAGCGCGGTGGTGGTGGTGGTGGTGGTGGTGGTGGTGGTGGGCACTGTTGCGCCGCGACGACGGGCCCGAGCCGAGCGCGGGCAGTCGGCCCGCGTCCTCGGGGGCGGCGCCCAACTTGTACTCGTCGGGCAGGAGCTTGCGGCGCTCGGCCTGGAGCTGCGACAGGTAGCCGGCGCCCTCGATCCAGCTGTTGCCCACAGGCGGCAGGCCAAAACTCGACAGGCGGCCGGTGGGCGGCGGCAGGGAGCTGATCTTGTTGCCTGTGTAGGTGCAGAGCGCCTCGTCGGAGCTCTCCATGCCGCAGCAGGTGTAGGTGGAGAACTGGCACATGTGGGTGGCGTTCTTGTGGGTGCGGAGGCGCTGCGTGCGGGGCGGCTTCACCACATGGGCGCAGGGGCCGCAGTTGGGGCACTGGCAGTGGAGGCGCGTGTTGACGGCGAGAAACTCGGCGCCCGTCTGGGGCCTATGGGGCGCGTTGAGGAAGCAGTGCTGCACGTGGACGGTGGACACGCGCTGAATGCTAATCATCTGGCCAGGTCGCACGGCGGCCGACATGACGGAAATCATTGTGCCCGGCTCGGGCCTGCCCACGTGCTGGTCGACTAAGGCAACGCTGTCGAGTGGCAAGAATTTGGCGAAACAATCCTTGGCGATGAAATAGCGGCGCCCGTTGAGCGAGCCGTCGCCCTCGCCAATAGCGTTGTCGAACTCGACGCCCACCGTCCAGTCGGCACTTATTTGCGGCACGCGACCTGGCCGAGTCCAGGAGGCGCACATTACGATGTGTGTGTGTGTGTGTGTGTGTTTAAGCAGTGAGGGTGCGGGTAGTTTTGGGGCGGCGCTAAAGAGGTCAGCATGAGTCTAGGTAGAGGAAGCAGAGTGCGCCCTTCAGTGCGGACACATAGACACACACACACACACACACACACACACACACACATACACGGATGAGAGTGGACACGGCTGCGTACGTGGCCTGCAGATTAACAAGCGGCTTGCTCAATTAAGCCGCCAGACTTACCTATCCACCTGATGGTACCGAACTCGTTTCCATAATACTCCTTGTAGGCCACACGTTGGCCGATCTTGACGTCGGGCGCGGGCGCCGCGCTCAGCTGTGCCAAGTCGAACTTCTGGAACTTGCGCACGATGGCCGAGCGCGACTCGCGGCCGGCGCCCGAGTCGCGCTTCGAGCTGGGCCGTCGTTCGGCCACTGTGGCCACGGTGGCTGTTCGTTCAAAGGTCGTGGTGGTGTTTGTTATCGTTTCGTTGCAATCGAGTCGTGGTTGTGGTTGTTGTGGTTGTTGCGGTTGTTGCGGTCCTCGGTCATCGAAGACCGAGTCGACGGGCGTGATATCGGCGCCGTTCGTGCAGGCGGCCGTGGACGAAGACATTAGCGGGCGGCGTGCGAGCGGGTCGTCGGGGTGGTGGTGGGCGGGATCGGCCGCCAGCGACGGTGGCGGCGTCACACAGTTTGCGAGCGTGCGCGACGTGGACGGCACCGAGACCAGCGACGAGCCACCAGATTCGTGACAGTCCGTGCAGTTGGTGCAGTTTTCCACCGCCATCGTGGTCGAGGTCGTTGTCGTGGTCGTCATCATCGACGACGACGACGGACACACGAAATCCGTTCCGATTTGATGTTGTTTGTGGAGCAGTTTGAGCGCCGATTTGGCGGACGGCGTCGCCGGATTGTCGCCCACCACGAGCGTGCCATTAGTCGCAACCAGTTCGTTCACGATCATTTCATTCGTCGAGTCGTTCATTCGTGCGACCGATTCGGTCGTGGTCGCGGTTGTTGTTGTTGTTGTTGTTGTTGTTGTTGTCGATTTTGTAAGTGTTTCCGGTTTTGCGGGCGCGCATTGTGCGCAGTGGGCGTTAGAGTCAACATGAGTTTGTTTGTGTTGTTAGTTTGAGGAAGAGACTCGGATCGTTTCGTCTTTTGCCTCTTGCTTATCGTCGTCGTCGTCGTCGTCGTCGTCTTTGTTGTCGACGATTTTCGAACGCAACCGAAATCAATCTCAACTCTGCCAACTCGAGCGCCGCAATATTGAGCTCGCCGAGTTTGCGTAACAGGCGCACGCGCTCGGCGCTGGTCTCTGGCGTGTAAGTCGGCGCTTTCACGCGCGTCACACTCGAAAAATCACACACTTACACAGAGCGACTCACGAAGACGCGGGCGCAACTCGCGGCTCGACTCAACGCAACAACTGCAACATTAACAACAACAACAACAACTACAACGACAACCCCAATAACAACCACTACACAGAGTCTGGAACTTGCGCCGAGATCGAGATTGGATTTTGCGCGGCCCCAATTCGAGGCCCCGAATTATTCATCACAACTACACAGACACACACTCGACGTGTACGTGCGCGCGGACCTATGCTCACTCGCTCGGTCGCCTAGCTCCTTCGCTCTCACTCGGCGCTCGTCGTCGACTGCACGTGACGCAGGCGCGCCCGTGCGCGTCAGCCGGAGTTCGCGTGGGCCGAGCGCCGTCAGCTCGTCGCCGGTGTGTCGCCCGCGCGCCGGCGCCTCTTCGACTGGGCTCGCGTTTGACGTTTGAAATCAACACCCACGCACGCCTTCTGTCACCTCGTCCGTCGCCCGGCCGCTCTCTCTCTCTGTCTGTCTGTCTCTCTGTGTCCTGCGCTCAGGCTGGTTGCGCGCTCGCTGTGTCGCTGACTCAGCCCGCCCACCGACTGGTGCGCCAGAGCGCCGGCGCCGGCGCCAAGCTCGCCTCGCCGCGGATTACGTAGCCGACCAACGTTTGTCTGGCTGATGCGCGCGCGCAGCTCGCGGCGAAACAATGTAGACGTCCACGGGCTTGTGCGCACGCCCACACGCCAACTCAGCGCCCGGAATGCGGGCGCCCTGAATGTCGCCCGGGCGGACGGGCCGGCCGCCTCGCGCTGGGCCCGCGACAAACGAGCGCCGCCGCCCTGGCCGGCCGGACGTCAGCTTCCGTCGGCACGCACGAATGCGGTCTGTCTTCGTCACGGCCGAGTCTCGTGTTGGCGCCTGTCGCGACCCGTCGTCGTCGTCGTCGTCGTCGTCGACGTCGTCGGGCTTGGCGTCGTGTGCAGTGAGCGGTCGCTCTTAGTCGTCGTCTCGATCCATTTCATCTAATTCGCACTAGCTCGCGTCTCCTCGCCGCTCTTGTTCGTCGTCGTCGTCGTCGTCGTCGTTGTCGTCGAGACTGTCGTGGTCGTCTTTGGCGCCGTTTGATCTCACCGCCAGCCTTTGGCTCTGCTCGAGTGCGGGGGTGGCCGCGGCCGAGGCCAACTCGCGCCACTCATCTCATTTGTATTGTGCTGATTCAAAAATGAACACACGCGCCAGCTTGTTGGTGGCGCGCTGGTGTCGTCGTTTCGCCTCTGCCCTCTCGCTCTCTTGTTTGTCCGCCGGCTCGGTCGCGCGCTGGCTCGCCGCTGCTCAATTGCGTTTTGATTGGCGGCCGGAGTCGAGGCGGTGTCAGCACAAACTGTGGCCGTCAGTCAGCGAGCGCGGCCACGACGACTACGACCACCGCGGCGTCGACGTTCAGCAAATGGGCGCCCCCGCGCGTTTCCGTCATCGCCGAGCTCGAACTCGTTGACGCGCAGGCGCCCGAAGCTCCGCCTCGCTGAGGCCGGGCCGCTGGGCGACTCGTGCTCGACTAGTGTGCGCTTGCGCCCCCGCGCCTACCCGCAGCCTGAGTGCCTCGACACTTCCGCCGCCACAGCGACTCACGAGACCGGAAATATTGCGCGCACACTCGGCCGCGGAATCCGGAGGAAACTCGTCGGCCTAGGCGCGCACGTCGGTGTCTTGGCGGGCCGGGTCCACGAATACGTGTCGAGTCGATGTTCGACTGGCTGCCATATTTCACACACACACACAGACACACACACGCCGGGCGCCCACTTGAGGGCGCGCCAACGACAACGGCGCCCCCAAGAGATTGATGATTGCCTCGCGCGCGACGATCGTTTTCGCCGGTAATGAACACTGCGCGGCTGTGATGAACTTTGGCTGCCCAGAATGCGGGGGCGCGCGTAAGGTCGCGTCCGGGCTCACTTCACAGTGGGCGAAACTCGCGTCCGCCCGCGCCAAGACAAACGAAAGATATTGAAGCCAACTAAGTGGCGCGCCCGCAGCAACTGCGCCCCCGCACGTCGCTTCTCTTCGAGACAATGGAATTCGGGCGAACAAAGCGAGCGTTGCTCGCGGTGCTGCTGGTCGCGGTCGTAGTCGTAATGAACCAAGGCGAGCACAAAAGCGTCATCAAGGCGGCGGCGCTGGGCTGTGAGTTGGCGCCGCCGTCGACGGGCAACAGCTGTGGCGGCTTGCGCGAGTTTAAAGTTGACGCGCGAATCTCGGTGTCTGTGAGCGCCGGACGAGAGGCGAGCAGCGAGCTGAGCTGAGCAAAATGAACGAGTTGAGCGAAATGAACGAGTTGAATGAGTTGAGCGACGACGACGACGACGACGACGACGACGACGACGACGACGACGACGGGCCCACGGGCACCGCGAATGAGTCGATGAAACAACAAAGGCGCTGGGCAAACACGTCGGCGGTCTTAGTGGTCGTCGAGCTGGCGCCACGTCAAGGCTGACGGGCCGACAAAGCGGCGCGGCCACGAGTTGAATCGCGCGGCCGCTTTATGGGCGCGGCGCCTTTGTCCGAGGCTCAGTTATGATGTGAATATGAGCTGGCGGACATCAAGCGAGCGCGCCCGGCGAGGCGCGCATTCGACGCTCAGATCCCTTCGTCTCCGCCGCGCAATCCGCCGATAATAATCACGCGCCTACCTGGCCGAGCGTCTCACCGCCGCGGGCTCGTCTCAAACACTTCTCTGGAAGTGGACAGCATGCGCCAAGTGAGCAGGGGGGCGCGACCCTTTTGAAACGCCGGCCGGCTCCACACAAAGAGGTTATTGCCGCGCGAGTATCGCTTTGAGTGCGTCGCTGGCGCCGCCGCCGCCGCGGGTGCCGCGGATGCCGGTGAGCCTCGCTTGGCGGCCGCTCTAATCTAATATAATAGAATTCGGACCCACTCGGCGCACATAAGTCTGCGGCTCCCGCGACCCACCGCCGGCGCTCGCGGACCCGCAGAGCCGCTAACAAGCCCTACAAATGATGCCCGTGGCCGTGCGACCTAGCGACCTCGGCCCTAGGCGCGGTGGCGCGTCTCTCGATGCGCACTTATATTGCGCGCTATGTGCGTTTACGTGTGCGTTAGCGTTAGCCTTAGCGTGTGCGTGTGAAGCTGTGTGCGAGCTGCCACAGCTCCGAGCGGGGGCGCCCGTTCGCAGCGCCCCGTGTGCGCTGTTAGATTAATGAGAGGTTGCGAGGTGCTCGCGCGCAGGCGGCGCCCACTTTCTTCCTGTGCGGCCCGGTCGCCGTTGCCACTTGGCCCCGCCCCCTCTCGACTGGACTACACACACGACAACAATGCGGGCGCTTGTTACATCATTTCCGCCACTAGCTCGCCTGCTCGCTCGCCCGCCTGCCCGCCCGCTCGCCGGAGGCCGGCGACTAAAGTGGGTGCAGACGCAAGTAGCGCACCAGGTGGACCGAGCGCCGGGGGCCGCAAATTGAATTGCCAATCGAGAGCCACTAACTGGTATTTATAGCTCGCCTCGCCGCGAGACCGGCCGCCCCACAAAAGAGGCCACCCGCTTAGGCCACGTCCCGACTGCTCGAGACGACACGCCGACGCGCACGCGACCCGCCAGACAGCGCGGGGGCGGGGGCGGGCGCCGGCGTTGCGCAAGCGACTGGTCAGTAGGGGGCGGGGGCGGCGGCATCACGCGCGTATTGTCACTTGCGCGAGTCGCTCTCGCCGACTACAATGTTCGCAAGTGCGACCGAGCGTCTGCTCGAATGTGTCTTCGCATGTCGGCGACCTCATTGTGATCGCGTGCCGCGCCCTCGAGTCGCGCTGATAAAGCGACGGCCAAGATGGGCGCGCGCACGCCAAAACGAGGCCGAGTAATCACGTCCCAGGTGCGGCCGCCGCTCGTCAGGCGGCGGCCCGTCGACGCGCCGACCTCGGCTTGTCTCGTATAAATCAAGCGCGCCCCTGAGTGCGCGTGCTCCAGGTGAGCCGGACGAAAATTGATGAGTCCCTTGAGATGGGCACGCGCCGCTTGGCGCCTGCCCTACGTGAATATCGCGCGCGCACAGGGTCGCGCATAGGGTCGCGCATAGGGCCGCGCATTGGACCGTCTCGCCGGGCACTCAGCTCTGTTGTGGCGGCTGACAGCCTGGCGCGCTGGCTGGCGAACAGTGCGCAGGCGCCCGGCCCAGCGAGTGTGCGACCTCGAACTCGAACTCGGGCTCAAGTCCACCTGTGCGCTTGATGGCGCGGGCGCTGGCGTGCGATACCGGCGCCAATCACTCACATAGCCCGCTGACGCCAGCCCACAGAGTCGCACGCCCGAGCACAGGTGCGGCCGACGACTGAAAAACTCGTAAAAACGTTTGCGGCCTGAGCTGACTCGAGCCAACCGCAGACTCGTTTCGCGCGAGCGCCACTCCGGCCGTCCATATGCACGCGCCCACCTCCAATCAGCCGCCCATCGATTGGCATCCGGCGCCACCGCGAGCGTCGGCTCGAGTGCGAGTCCAGGCGCCCGTTGCGTCACGGGCCAGGAGGGATATTCGCACCTGAAAGTGAGTGCAGCCATATGGAAGGATGCGGCCGGCGGCTGGCGACGGCGGCGTCCTTTGCGGGCGCGCTGAGGCGCGTGTGCGTGCGCGCGGCGCTATTCCGGGGGTGCACCAGCGCCAGCGGAAGTGGACTCGAGCGGGCCGATTGAAATGGAGGCGAGCAAAGAATGGCGCCGATCTGAAGACCGGCGGCGCGCCAAACGAACGAGCTCGCCCGCCGAATGGGCCAGTGATCGCGCGCACGATTGAGTCCGAACAAACGGAGAGAGTCATCGCGCATCCCGGCGCCGACTCGCGATCTCGCTAGGCGCGCCACTAGCAGGCGCTTAATTTTGTGCACTCGCAAGATTATTTCCGTTCGCTTGCGCAATGTTCGCGTGAGTGCGGGTGCGAGTGCGAGTGCGAGTGCGAGTGCGAGTATGAGACCGACTGCAGTGGGCGCGTGTGTGTGACAAGCATTTTAGATGTTCAAAAACGGCGCCCCCGAGATGCTGCCCACTGTCGACTTGCGCCACAACTACACTGCCCTCTCGTCCTCTCGTTGCCTCTTCCGCCTCCGCCTCCGCCTCCGCCTCCGCGCCGGCCGCCCGACCGCCCGGCCCCCTCGGGAGCCATTGGCCATCGATCAAGGTCGCGTTTGACCCTCTGGCCGGCGTTGGGGGCGGTGGGGGCGGCGGGCGCGCCAGAGAGTCGCCAAAGACTCGGCCCGCGATGCCTAGGCAACGGCGACTTGGTGCAGGTCGCGCGCTATCGGCGCTGGAAATCACGCGCGGACGCGCTCAAAAGTTGGCCAACCGGCCGGCCTCATCTCGAGATCGACTCGGCCAGATAGTAGAGTGAGAGAGAGAGAGAGAGCGCCCGGCAGCCCGATGACTAAATGAGCCGACCCCGCGCTCCAGGGCCGACTGAATACGAGTCCAGCGCTCGCAGAGGGGAACTTATCCAGCTCGGCCCCAGCGCCCACTAGCGAGCGCCCGAGCGGCCGGCTGGTGCCCTCTCGGGGCGAATAAATTAAGCGTGCAAATAATAAGATGGACTGATCCCGGTCGCAGGTCCTCGGGGGGCATCTCTTAGCGAGCTCACCGGCCAGACGCGCGCCAGTTGGACGCCACTAGCGACTGCCGAGTCCCGCCACTCGAGCGCATATGGCACTCGTGGGCGAGCTTATGGGCCTCGAGTTCGCCTGGCCAATCAGCCGTGCACTAATTTATATCCCATCAGAAGCCATCACGAGCGCGGCTACCTCTCACTTGGAAATGCCCAAGAGCAAGTTGGCGGTGTATTTGTGTGCGTGTGTGTGTTTGCGCTCAGCGGCCTCAGCGCTCGCCTTGGCCGCGCCCCACGGCCACTTTATACTGATGATCGCTTTATCCCAATAATGATCAGCGCCCGGCGACTTTCTCATAAGCCACCGCCGCCTGGACACCTGAGCGCATCAGTGGCCGCCACTGATGCGCTCAGTCTGCGAGCACCGAGTCTGCCAGCGCTCAGGTGCAATCTCTCGCCGGGGGCCCTCGAGTGGCGCTTCCGGCGGCCGTCTCGGCGCCAGGCCAAAGAGGAAGTCTCGCACACAGAAGGCGGGCCACAAACGAGCGCGCGCTCGTCGGCGAGAAGAGAGAGTGAGAGAGAGAAAGAGAGACAACAAACGCCCGGCGCAACTCAAAGAAACAACTCGGCGCGCGATCGTTACCGTTCGGGCGCACCGTCGCCGTGGCATCTCTAAGCCGCCGAGAGCGTTCAAATAACGACTTCCGGACCCGAGCCCCAGGCCGCCTTTTTATCGGTCCCGCCGCCTGATGACGGGCTTAAGTGTGCACGGGGCCGTCCAGGAAGTCGTAGGTCGGGCGGCGGGCTTTTATTGTTTGGGCGCCGACGGTGTTCGCATCCGATCGGACGACCGAGTGGGCGCTCCTTAAAGTGGGCGCGATGGGCCCAGTGGCGCTGTTCGTGTGGCCGAGTGCGAATATAAAAGTCGATTGAAATAATAAGTTTGTGTGTGTGTGGCGAGTTGTGTCGCCGACGCCGGCGCCCATGTTAGCCAGTCTCGAGGGCGCACTCGCACCCCCGTGACTTCACTCGACCTGACTCTCCCCTGAGACTCGAGCGTGGGCGTGGCGGGCGGCGACGTCAGCCACCCGCATGCGCTGCGGGTAGGCGCTGGCAGTCGGGCTGCGCTCGCGGCCGAGTCGGCTGGCTGCTGGAGGCCGACGAGTGGTCGTGAGCACGCAAATACCAGCGCGCCCGCGACAGACGTGCGGACACAGACGAGAGTACAAGTGAATACGAGCGAACGACACGAGCGGGGGAACACACAAACACACAGGAGAACAAGTGTCAGCAGTCTGGCCGCGCGCGTCATTGCGCAACGAAATGGCAACCAGTCCGAGACAACAGCCGGCCTGGCCGATGGGCTGGCGAGACGCCGACGACAAGCGCTCATAGGCCAATGAGATTGCGTCGGCAAACACACACACACAGACAGACACACGCACAAAGTAGAGGTGGACAGTAGCCAGCGGCGAGACGACGCGCGCAAGATTAATTGTCGTCTGTGTGTGTGTGCGGCCGCAAATGGGCGCACGCGCCTGAGCTTCACTTCCGGCCCGCCGGCCGGCCACAATCTCAGTGTTTGGCGGTCGCGAGCCGAGACAATCCGCCTGATCATAACATCGCTCAAGCGCCCGCTCGCTCACTGGTGACATATGATGACGGCGCCCATTTGTCGGCCAGCCACGAGCTGCGCCGGCGTGGGCGGCCACTCGAAGCTGGCGCACACGAGGCCGTTGCCGTCACGCCAACAACCAGATTAAATTCATGTCGAGCGCTCGCCGCCGGACGGCCGCCGTCAAGACCGCAGAGCGCGACCGCACGACACGGCAATCATCATAATAACTCGATCGTAATGGATCTGACAGGCGCACATCATCAGCGCGGCTCGCCGGTCACTCGGCCTGGCGCTCGCCCGCATGGCGCGTGCTAACAAGATCACGCCGGGCAAGCGGCAGAACAATTGTTACGACAACGACGACCACGATGCTGGTCAGTCGCAACCTTGAGCCTGCAGCGCACACACTCACACTCACACACACACACACACACACTCGCCAGCGTTACACTCAAATGCGCACGAAATATTATACCGCAGGCGGCACGAGCGCTAGGCGCGCCCCTAGCGCCCGTTTGAAGTTAACTAGCAGCTAAAGGCCTCGTCGGCGCGCGGACTCTTGCTGCTGCCAGGCGACAGCTCGCCAGCGCTCGCTCGCTCGCCCGCCCGCCTCGCCGACTGTTATTAATGATTGCGTCTCGACGTTGGGCGCGCGGCGCGAGCTAATGGATACGAGAAATCGATCCGCCTCTGCGAGTCGGCCGGGCCGGCGCTCGCCGAGTGCGCGTGACTCGCCGCTCATATGCGCGTCGCAGTCTTGCTGGTGTCGCCGTCTCGCTGGCTCGAGCGCGGCCGCCGCTCTCGGCGCTCTCGTTCATAGCGACAGCGCCCATCATCATCGCCTCGTGTGTTTGTTTTGGGGCATGCGGACACGCCGTCGCCACTGTCATGATAATGCGAGCGCCATAAGTTTAACGTCTCGCCCGCGTCGGCCGCAACTTGACCGCGCTCACGCGCCCGGCCCGCCGCCTGCGCGACTCATATCGCCCACAACGAGGAGGTCGCGCGGCGAGTGGCCGCAATCGATCATTGCGAAGTTGATTCGGAATTGAGTTTGCGGCCACCGGACTGGCCGGCCGGGCGGCCGCAGTCGCAAAATGTTGGCGGCGCGACGCAAGTGCTCGCGGGCCTCGGCCCAGCGACTCGTGGCGCCCACACTAATTGAACAAATCGCCCGAGGTGCAAAGTGGCCGCGCGCGATCATTATCGAGCCGCCGCCGTCGCCTGATGATTGATTCGCAATAATTCGCGTTGGCGCCTGCGCACGACTTCAATCGGCCGACTCGCTCGGCGACCTCGACCACGACCACGACCACGATCACTACGAAGACCTCGACGATCGGCAGCGAAATATGGGACCGCTTGATGGCGATTGCCAGCGACCAACTTGGGCGTCGCCGAGATTAACGCGCGCACGACACTGAGTCCATGGTCGTCGAGTTTATTGGTCGTAGCGACGTCATAAACGTCGTCATCCTCGTCATCGTAATCGTGGTCGTAGTCGTGGTCGTGGTCGGCAGGCCAACACTTTCAATTAATTGGATGTGTTTAACTCGCAACCCGGCCTCCATCAGCCCGCCCGCTGGATGGACGCCGACTCATTGCTCGAGACACGCGCGCTGGCCAGGTAACTGGCCAGCGCCGCGTTATTACTGCGACCACGCGTGCACAAGCGCTGTCTTATCAGCGGCCGGCGACCCTATGTCCCTGAGCGCACATAGGGGCGCGTATAGCTCGCGGGCGCCAGATCACACAGATGGCCTTCGGGTGATCGAGGCGGTAAAGTCCGCGTGCCCTCTGATCTTGGCGGCGGTCATTACGGCACTCGCGCGCCGCCCACTGGATTCCTTATCAGTTGGTCGGCCGTTCGCATTGTGGCCCATCCAGTTGGTGGGCGGGCGCACCTCCGACTCGCGCGCCCGCACACACGTTCCCTGCGTCGCGTCCACGCAGCGCACTGACCAAGACGCACGTTATTGATGGCCCCGAGCAACGAGGCGCCCGCCCGCTCGCTGGCCGATTTCATTAGTGCGCCCGCGAGCGCCATTGTTTTTGACGCTCGGCCGGAAGTCGACCGCGAGTGGGCGGGGTGGCGGCGGCGGCGACGATCGAGATTGAAAATTCAATCTGGAGCGTGGCGACGGTTGGCGTGTTGGTGTGGGCGCGACGATGGTGGCGCTGTCGGGGCGCCGCTGTGTTGGCAAGACAGCTCAAGGCGCGCGTCGTGTTGGCTGTGGAGAGCCGCGGGCGAGATAGTTCGCTCTAACAAGGGCGCCGCCAGTCTAGTTGGCACTTTGCTCGAATTGATTGATTGTCGTGCAGTGTCGCGGGCGTCGCGGGGCTCTCGCTCTTGGCTTGTCGTCAGCGAGCGCACCTTCAAAGTCGTTCGCTGTCGACGGCGTGGCCGTTGTCGCCCGGCTGCAGCGAGCGCTTCGGTGCGTCGCTATTAAGATGATTTAGCGCGACCATCGCGGCACTTGAGTGCGCTCGCCGAGCGGCCGGATAATTTAATGAACTAGAACACTTGGCCGCGCCACGGCCACCACCTCGACAACGAAGACAACGATGACACCGCCGCCACTGAGAACACCACAAGCAACACAAACAGCGGCCGAATATTTCACGGCCAGCTTAATTGTTCGAGCGACCCTAGGAGCGTTTCCGCCCCTGGTGCCATCTGGCGAGGCGGCGGCGAGACACTTTAGTGGGGCTGTCCGCCGCCAGGTGGAGTCCGACACGATCGCGGGCGCCCCTCCCCCTCGAGGCCCAGTCGAGTGGTAGATCATTTTCGGTAATCTCTCTGCTGCTCACACTCAGATACTTGGAGCTCGTCGGCGGCGGCGTCGCCGAAGCCAAAGTGCTGTTAATCTAATCTGTTTGACGCAGCCAACGATCTCGTTACACTCGACTCGTTCGATGACTGCAATCCGCAGGCGCCCGTCATCAGCGGCCAGCCACCGGCCCGTGAACAGGTGCACGATTGGCGGCCGGTGGCGTGTGCGCGCCTCGGCCACGTAGGGCGCCCGCACGCGCCGCCACGCCCCCGCCGAGTGGCCCCCATCGAGTCGAGCGGCGCAGTGGTCGAGACGAAGGCGACGGGCGACGGGCGCGGGCCACTCAATGATTGATTACGGCCGGGCCTCAATCGAGGGCGCGCGTCGGCTGTCGTTGGCGCGGGCCTGAAGCGCGCAAACGTACTCACCATTTAGCGCCTTGTCCTCGCATATTGAAGCCAATTGTTGGAGTTCGCGTTGTTTCGTGGGCGCCACCACTCTATTGTTCGTGGCAGCGGGGGCGCTGTTTAATTTCTGCTGCTGCTGCTGCTGCTGCTGCTGGAGCTGCTGGTCCCGAGACTCGCCGGCCACTTGATTGATAGTGCGATTGTAGGCGCGCGTCAATTCGGCCGCTCGTAATCGGCGCCGCCCGACTGATCTGTGCACGCAAACTCGGCCGCCTCCTCCTCTTCTTCAGCCAGCAACTCGTCCCCGCTCTTTGAGGCCGCGACCGCCGCCGCCGCCGCCGCCGCCGCCGTAGAAGCGGCCAATTTGCGCGCGGCCGAGGCGTTCGCCAGCGCCATATTGAGCGGCAACTGCGCTATGTCCACGCTGTGCCGGTGGATGCGGCCCCGATTCGCCACCACGTTCAACAGCTTCTTATCTTGATTGATCAGCTTGGCATTGAGGTCCTTGAAGTACTGCTGCCGGGCGCAGTAGTTGGTCTCGAAGGTGGCCTGTTGTTCGAGCTGCTGTGCAACGAAGCTGGCCGACACGGTGGACGAGCGGCGCCGCTCGTTCAGGTAAATCCGATCGAGGGTCTCGGGCGGCGGGCGAGCGCGTCATCTCGATAAGGACATGCGTCTGGCGGCGCCGTCTGGCCGCCGCCCCCGCCGCCCCCGCCGCCCGCCTCTGCCTGGCTCAGCTCGTGGCTCGACTTGCTCGACGGCACCAACAGGGCGCCCAGATTGGCCACGAACGCCGACGACTTCCGGCGCATAGTGCCCAGTCGCGACTCGGCCGACGAGCGCTGGGCCACCGACTGGCGTCTGCGGGGCTCTTGCTTTCGGCTGTTCGACGTCGTGGTGGCGGTGTTTGTTGTTGTTGTGGTTGTTAGTGTTGTTGAGGTTGACGCGGGCGGCGCTCTCATGGCGCCGCTCGGGGCAGGCGGCTTGCGGGTAACAGCGGCCACGATTCTGTAGCTGATGCCGTCCACCACCTCGAAACGGTCGGCCTCTTGCTCGGCCTCCTCGTGGCCGTCTGGCCGCGCGTCCGTCTCGTCGTCGCCTCTTAGCGGCGACTCTTGTCGCGACTTGATGTTGACGGTGCTGGTGTTGGTGCTGTCCGGGTTGCGCTTGCTTCGCTTGAACTCGGCGCCTCTTCGGCAGCTAATTGCTCTAATTGCCCGGCCGCGCCGTAAGCCTGCCGGCCGCCGCGGTGACACCCGCGCCTGTCGTCGTCGTCGTCGTCGTCTCGGGCGCCCTCGTCGCCCTCGACGCCCGTGGAGGCGGATGAGGCGAGCGAGAGCTCGCTGGCGGCGCGCGCGAACCGATGACGGGCGGTGGTGTTGTTTGGCTCGGTGATGAGAATGAGCGGGCGATTGCGCTGCGACTCGTCGGCGTCGTCAGTCCGATGAACATTTGCGTCAGCTGTCGTCGTCGTCATCGTCGTCATCGTCGTCGCCGTCGTCGTCGTCGCGGCTATTCGGACGCCCTCATCGTCGTCGGCGCCGACGGCGTCTGGCGCGCGGCCGACGGGAGCCATTGGGCTGTCGGTGGCCAGGTGAGCGCGCGGACGGCGGAGGCGTGGCGCTCGGCGGCTAATCTGCGCCGCGTCGGAGCGAATGAATTTGTTCGATTCGTCTTCGTCGTGTCTTGTTCGTTTTGCTTGTCGTCGTCCTTGTCGTCGATGTTCGGCCGCGAGTTTGCATTTGCCAGAGTTGTTTTTCCTCTCGCTCACTACGTTTAGCTTCCAGTCTGTCTGTCTGTCTGTCTGTCTGTCTGTCTGTCGGTCTCTCGCTGTCTCTATTACCTCCACTCACCTGGCCGCGTGCGCCCACGCGCGCTCTTGTAATTTCGCTCCCTTGTCGTTCTTGTTGTTGTGCTCGCGGTGAAGGGCGGCCGACGCTGGCGATAATCGAGTTGGGGTGCGTGGCCTTGGCGACGAGCCGACGAGACCGTCGACGAGGCGCACGCCCGTCGGCGCGCGTTAATCATCGCGACGCTCCGGCGACTCGTCGATGCTCTTGGCGCTCATCAGTGGCGCTCGACTGGGACTCGCCTCTGGGAGAAGCAGCTCGCAGGCGCACAGGGGCGCCGATCAACAAGCACCGGGCGGAAGAGGAAGTCGTGGTAGAGAGGCAGAGGCGACTCGAAGGACGACGAATAGTCGACGAGACGTCACTTCGACGGCCGGATGAATGGATGAGCAGGCGAGTGAATGTGAGTGCAGCGAGCGCGCGAGCGGACAAAAAGTGGGTCCGCTCGTGGCTTGGCGCGCCCGAGCCGACAAACAAATGAAAGGGGCCTTCTCTGGAGGGGGCGTGTGCAAGGCTGTGCGGGCCGCGGCGCCGCGCCGCTGAACCTTTCAAATTCAAATTCGAATCTGCCGCTCGAGCGCCTGTCAGTCGGCCGGGCCCATTGTATTGTTTGACGCTCTTGTTGCTTCTTCTGCCTCTTCTGCTTCTTCTTCTTTGCCTTCGTCTTGACGATGGCTACGTTCGCCTTGGCCTTCTTCTTCTGGGCCGTCGTTGTCGTCGTCGTCGTCGTCGTCGTCGTCTTAGTCTTCAATTGTGTGTCAGCTTTATATTTCTCTCAATCTCCTTGGCGATCTGAGAGGTGCGCGCGCGCGACGCCGCCGATTCGCCGCGCGTATTTGCTCTATCACAACAACGACAGAGACAACGACAACGCCGGCGACAACAACAACAACAACAACAGCGCGCGCGCCCAGCGACTTTGGCGCACTTTTGACGCGCCCTCGAGCTCGCGCAGACTCGTTCACCTGTCCGTGTCGGCGAGAACCTTTGTGTGTGTGTGTAAGTGTGTGTGTGTTAGCTGCGACGCTAACGACGTGGCGCGCGAATGTAAAATCGGCCCCGGCGGCGCGGAAATGCGCCCGCCGATGGCTGAGAGGCGCTCACGAGGTGCGCCTAAGTGAAATGAATGGCCCGCGACGAACTGGCCGGCCGAGCGCAGTGGCAATCTTGGCGAGCCCGCCGAGTCTCTGGCTCACGGCCACTGGCCGGACAGTCGGCCGTGGCCCTGGCCATGCGGGTGCGCGCGCGCAGCTCAACCCGCTGGCGCCCCGGCCGAGTGGCGAACAGGCGTCGGCAGGCCGCCAGATGCACGTGCGCTTGTGCGGTTGCGCAATGAAGTCGGCGCTGGCAGCTTTGTGCGCGCTGATGGCCGCGGCCAGATTCTCGTTGTTGTCGGTCGGGTCGTTGTGCGGGCGACTCGCTCGCCGGAAGCGTCACGACCGAATTAGTGGGCGCACGCGTTCGCTTAAAAACCGGCCGCCAGGAATGCGGGCGCGGCGCCCAAATTGAGCTGTAGGTCGGCAACGGCAACGGCAACGGCAACGGCAACGGCAACGGCAACGGCCACGGCCGCGAGGCCGCCGAGAAATGTTCGTGCGTGCTCGTGGGCGGGAAGTGGAAATGGGCAATCGGATCATCGGCGGCTTTCGGCCTCAGGCTCGGCGGCCTCCAGCTCGAGCTCGGCGGCTCGGCGGGCGCCAGACAGAGGCGCCAAACTGGCGCCCGCTCCGGCCCCGCGTCAAGTGGGCGCCTCGAATCCATCCGGCGGGCCGCAAAAACACGCGCGCCGCCCCCGTGGCGAACAACAAAAAGTCGCTGGCGCGCAACTTTGAATTAAAACAAGCGGCCGGAGTCGGGCGACTGGCTTGCGACTGGTGGCGGGCGAACAAATTTGGCTCACTCGAGCTTACGCTTCAGCTGAGCGACTCGAGTCGGCTAGTGTGAGCGCGTGCGAGAGCCAACTTTAGCTCTGTCTCTATCCCTCTCGCTCGCTCACTCTGACTCGCCTGTCAATTGCATGGCCACGTCGTCGAGCGGCCGAGTCCAGAGAGCCGACGCGGCCGCCGAGGCCTCGAGCTCGAGGTCGCTGGCAAGATTCACTTAGCGCATTCGTTCGCTCGCTCGCTCGCTCGTCGTCGTCGTTGTCGTTGACGGCGCTACTTTGCGACAACGGGCCCGCTGGAGGCCGACTGACTCGCGGCCGCCTAACGATTGCGCCGCTCGCCGGGCGCCCGCCTCGCCGCAGACGCCGACTTAAATCAATGCCAAACGGCGCGCGGGCGGCGTTGAGTTTGCGCACCGCTGAGCTCGTCCAGAACTCAAAGACAAAGCCACAGCCAGTCGGCCGGCCTCTCGACTGCTGTCCAACGTCGAGCTCGTCGGCTCGTCGGCTCGTCGGCTCGTCGGCTCGTCGGCTCGTCGGCTCGTCGGCTCGTCGGCTCGTCGGCGGCCCACAATCGCGACGTGAAAAAACAACAAAGCTGCTGGAATGGGGGCGACCGCCGCGACCACCACGACCACGAAGACCACGACGACCACGACCCAGAACACGAGCTAGACGTCGAGCGGCGAGAGTTTAAACGACTGGAACAATTTATTTCGGGCGCTCGCACGGGCGGCGACGATTCGGCGCGAAATCTTCGCCCAGAGCTCGCGAGTGTGGGCGACCAGTCGGCGGCGCTAATTCGCGGCGACACTCGCGGCCTCTCGCCCGTGCGCCCAATTGATTGATCGACCGATCGATCGGTCGATGATAATGAATTCGGTCGAATTCGGAGCTCCCGCTTGAGTGGCGCCAAGTCGTTGCTCATATAGCAGCGCCGCCAGATTGCACAATATATTAGTCTAATTAGTGGCGACGCTTGCCATCTGGAGGCGCGCGCCCGACCTGACGGGCGACCTGGTCGATTTGTTCTCGCGCTCGTGGGCCTCAAATGGATTCGCCGGCCTCCTGCCAGTCGAGTTCGGCGACCTGTGCGAGTCGCGGCTCAAACGAGGCCCCACTCGAGCGCCACTTCCGGGCGACAAATCACACTCTCGTGCGGGCCCATTTGGCCAGCGGCCGACTCCAAAGTTTGGCGGGCGCGCCAGTGCAAATTTATAAATCACCTGTTCCGGTCAGTCGGGCGCGCCCGCAGAAGCCGCCCATTTGCGCACACTCACGTCGATTCCGACGACGAGCTGGCTCGCTTTCCGCTGTCTCGCCCCCGGCCCCGCCCACTCGCACACGCGCCCCTCTCGGGCGCACTCTGACTGCCAGCCAGATCGGAGTGCGTGCGACCGGAAATTGCGCGCTTCTCGGGCGACTCTCATTGGCCACGGCGGCGGCGGCGGCGGCGGCGGCGGCGATAAAATGGAAATCATGAGAAGGCATTTTTATCAAAATTGGCTCGCGCCCTTGGCGGCGCCCGTCGGGGGCGACTTAGTGGTCGATTTCCAGGCGCTCACCTGGGGCAGATTTTATCGGGTGTCTGGTGGAGCGCAAAGCGGCCCCGAGGTCGACGGGCCTAAATTGAATAAGTGAGCTGCGCGCTGGCGCCAGCGATCGCGCGCGCGATCGCAATCAATCCGGCCGGCGAGGCCCCGCCCACGGGCCGCAGGTGCGTCCTGAGCGTCGGCTCAGCTCGGACGTTCGGGCGCTCGGACGCCGGCGCTCTAACTCTCGGCCGGCGGCGGCGACGACGACCCTCATTGTTTCAGTCACTTTGGGCGGATTGTCGAGATCGTGGGACCGGTCAAATTGGCCTCGTCGACTCACTTAATCATCCGCGCGTTTCACTGGCAGCGGCCCGGCCTTTGACTGTCTGCGCGCAAATCGAGGCCGGCCCGCTTAGGCGCTGGAGCTGAAGTCGGAGCGGGGCCCAGGCCGAGGCCGAGGCCGATGAGGATGACGTTCAAGATGACGACGACGACGCGTCGCATGACGAGGATGACGAGGATACTGATGATGATGCAACCGCGAGCGCGGGTCGCACGCGACAGAGCCGCGCGGCCCCGGCGAGGGCGACAGTGCGCGCGCGCAGCGTCCAATTTGAATGGAGGCGCCCGTTCGAGTGGTGGGAGTGGTGGATATTTCGCGTGCCGGCGCCACTTTTGCGAGCGCCGCCCGGGGGCTCTCGGCGGGGCCAATCGCGGCGACGGCGGCGGCGCCGGCGAAACACAGGCGCGCCAGTTGGAGTCGGGGTTTCCCCAACGATCCCTAGGTCTCGAGCGAGTGTGTGTGTGTGTGTTAACGCGACCGCTCTATTTGTGCGCCCGACCGATTGGCGTGTGCGAGGCCGCGCGAAGGCCGCCAGCTCGCTGGGTCGCCTTAATCGGATCAGATCGGGCGGCCTCGCTCGTTGGCGGCGGCGGCGGCGGCGGCGGCGGCGGCGGCGGCCCTGCGCGCGCACTCGGCCTAAGCTCGCGAATTAAAAGATGGAACGGAACTGGAAATAAATCACCAGGTAGGTGCGAGTGGCGTGGCGCACATGCGCGCAGTCTCGACGGCGGCGCCGGGCGCGCCCTGTCGCAATTGATTGGTTTCGTCTCGCGGCTCCAGCGTGGCGGCGGCGGCGGCGGCGGTGGGAGCGCTGAGGCAGCGCTGATGGCACTCAGACGCCCGTGGGCCCGGCGGCTAGAGTTTAAACTCTCACTGGGGCGCGCATAAAACCGAGCGCCAACTTTGTTGTTGCCACTCGCTGGCCTTCGATTTGGGTCGGGCGCACGTCGTCGGCGTGGTCGTGGTCGTCGTTGGCGTCGGCGGCGTCGGTGGCGTCGGTGGCGCCCTGTGGCCGCCCAAATGGAGCGCCGCGCGAGTCTCGGCGACCAATTCGCTTGGGGGCGTGGGGCCGCCGGCCTGCCAACGCCGCGGCTGACGCTGACGCAGATGCTGGCGAGCCTCTCTGCCGTCGCTCCAAATTAAAGTACCTGCGCCCGTGAGGCTCGCGCAACTGATTGGCTGTCGGCCAGCGAGTCTGCGAGTGCGAGCTGCTCTCGTGTGTGTATATATATATATATATGTGTGTGTGTGTTTAGGGCGCCTCTGCGTCACCTGAGCGCCGATTGTTTCGCCGCTCGCGCATTCGGCGCGCACATCGGAACGACTCTAATTGAGCTCCGCGCCGTCCGGCCGGCCGCCAGGTACGAGCCCGGCGGCCGCGCGCACAGAGCCAAACAGCCGGCCGCCTGCGAGCCTGCGCTCGGCTCGGCAGTCGGCGCCCCGACTCCGCCCACTCGGCCATATTTCACGCCGCGAGGGCGGGCCGCCGCACGGGCGTGCAAATGATACTCGCGTGGCCGCTGACGCTCGTGGGCGGCATCGGTGGCGGGCGCCGAGCGGCGGGATTCGGCCTCCTGGCGCAAAGTTATAATGCGCCAAGACGATCAGCGTGGCGGCCAGATCGGCGCGCCCTGATAGAGGAATTTATGGGCGGCGCGCGCGCACACCAAGCGATGATCTGGCCAGCTTCCGGCGGCGTCAAAAGGGCGAGCGCCACGAATGCGCGCCGCCTATGCACACACAAACACACTTACACACAAAGGGAGCCCGGCGGGCTTGCGTAACAGGGCGGCCGGCGCGCCAATTGACCCGCGCAGCCGAGCGGGCGCACAGGGAGGCCCGTGCGACAGCCGCCGGGAACTTGGGCCGGCTGGTTGGGCTGGCGGCGTGCGACATCGATGGCGCACCGAAAGAGCGAGGCGACGCGCTCGTTCGTTCGTTCGTCCGTTCGTTCGTTTGCATGGCTTCGGCCGGGGGCCCAGAGGGCCTGCCCCCGGCTCTGCAAATGGACGGAAATAAGCGGACGAGCGGCATATAAAAAGGGCTGGCGAGCTAATGGGGCCAACAACAGCAACAGTAACAGCAATGTGGCGGCTGCAACGGCGACCTCGACCACGAGAAAGCCGAGAAGGTCCACGACCACGGAAAGCTCGACGGGCGCCCGCCATCAGACGGCGATCGTCATATTGGCAGCCGCGGCCGCCGACGGGGGCGCCACTGTGATTGCTTACACGCGCCCGGGACCAATTTGGCCGATGGGTCGGCCAGTGGGCGAGCTCAGTTGCCGGCGCGACATTAGCATGGGGCCCATTTTTTGTCTCAAAAAATAATCGCCCCCCCCCCCCCCCCCCCTCGAGTAAGCCGCGCCCGTTTCCGAGTGGGGCCGGCCATTTAGAGAGTGGCCGCCCGTTCGGGGGCGCGCGGCGATCGTCGGCTGGCGAGCGCTTCGATAACCGGAAACGATGGCCGAGTCGTGACACTCGAGTGCATGCGGGCGCGCTCATTCATTGGCCGTGCGTCTGTTGGCACTTAATAAGTGATGGCGGTCGTGGTCCGCCCACGACGACGGTCACTCGCACGCAAAGTGACCGCTCGCTGGGGGCGGCTGCGGGTGGCAGTGGCGCGCGGCGCTGGCGAGCTCTCGGTGACAGCTGTCGACTTGCGAGCTGCTGACGAGCTGTCGCGCGGGCGCCCGTCGCCGCCGCGTTCATTTGTAATTTCCCGACCCGCTTTTGTGTGTGTGGGCGTGTGTGCGAGAAAGTCGAGATTTTCGAGACTCGTGCACTTCATAACTCACTTGTCGACGCCCACGCGACGACGACGACGACGACGACGCCGACGACGCCGACGACCAACACCACGACAGCGCCGCAGATTCTGGCCACCACTCGCGCGACACACAGAGTCGAGATTGATTCATTTCGCAGGCGCGCCCGTGTGGGCGCCCTTTTTCAATGAACTTGAGCCGCTTAATATGCGCACACTAAGGGAATCCAGAGTCTGCCTGCCAGCCAGCCGGGCCGACAGGAGCGCGTCCTGGCGCCGGCCGTCTCCAGTCCGGCGGCGGTGTCAGCACGCAATCCGCGCGCTGGATATAAATAATAACCAGCGCCCGCACTGCGCCACATCTCTGGCCGCTGGCGCCCGGCTGCCGGAAGCGGTCGGCACTATGGTGGCCAGTAATTTGGGCTGCGCGCGCTATAGAGGCGCCTCTATGCGGGCGCCATGATTATTCGGCCGCTCATAAGTAATATCGAGCGGCCGATGTGAGTGGGGCGCAGTCTGCGAGCGGTGGGCCGGTCAGCGGCACAGATCAGGCATAAAATTAGCGCCAAATAATATATTCTAATCTCTCGAGCGCTCGCACACTCGAGCCCATTGTTCGAGCCGACCGACAGCCACTCGAACGGCCGTTCAGCGGCCCGCAAAGAGCCCAGACCTCGAGGGCCACGACGTCTAAGAGACGCCGCGCTTAAGCCAGCCGCGCGCCGAGATGCGGACGAGTCGAGGGCCGACTTGAGAATGTCCGGGGCCGCTCGCATAAATAACTCCACGCTCGCGACGGCGGCGAGGCCCTTAATCGAGTCTCGAAATAGAAAATTACGATAATTGCGATCGTCGCGCGGGCGAGCTTTAGCCCGTGAGCCGCCGTCGTGGTCGTGCCAAAGTCAGCCGGCGGCGCGCGCCAGCGAGGCGAAAATAATCACTCGCGTGCTGGTGACAAGTGGCGGCGGTCCCGGCGGCAGGCGGCGGCCGCCCGACCGAGCGAGTAATCAAATTTCCACGCCATTGCCGCGACCCTCAGGCGCGGCCTCAGTCTCGAGCACTCGCCCGCGACTGACTCCACACGGCGCCCCTCCCCCCCCTGAACGCCCGCAAGCGAGCGCCACAAGACTGACAACAACGCCAACCGGGCTCGGGCCGCCGCCTGGCCGCCCAGGCCGCACACACGTGGGCGTTGCGCGGGCCCCGTGTTTGGGCGCCGCGGTGGCGGCGGAAGCGTTTGCGTCGGGCGTCTGCGTCGCCATGGTCGCGATGATAATGGGCGAAGAAGAAAAGAGCGAGTGGGCGAAGGAAAGAGAGAGAGAGAGAGAGAGAGGAGAGGGCGCTGCTTTTTGGCGAGGCGTCGAATGCACAAATCACGAACTCGCGACTTCGTGACTGACTTTTAAGGAAAACCATTGCCGACGATTTGCGAGCGGGCTGGCCGAACGGGCGCTGATAATCAATGTCTCGGACCGACGGCGCCGGCGGCCTGGCGATGGTTTTTAGGCTCGCGGGCGCGTGTTAAATGAAGTGGCCGATTGTTTTTGTGTGCGCCTCACTGGCTGGTCTCTGGGGCGTCGGCGGGCGCCAGTGAAAAGCCATAGAGCGCCCCTCGAATTGGCAAGCGCGCGAATATGGCGACACCGACGATCGATCGATTTGCGCCCTCCGAGTGCATTTTTTCGCCCTCGCCCAGGCCCTCCGAGAGGCGAGCACTCGTATGAAGTGCTCGAAAGTCGCTAGGCGCCGGCGTTCGTGGCCAATCGCGGCGGATGTTGGGCTCTCTCGCGCCCGCGCTCCCCCAACCCCAATCAGGTCATTAGGCGCCCAGCGAGCGCGTCGCGCGCGCCCACCGCTCGATTGTTTATTGATTTTGCACGACGTCGCCGTGTTAGCGCCCTCGCTCTGGAGGACGCCAGCTGGCCACTCGCGGCCGACTTTGCGCCCCTCGCCCGACAACTGCTACGCCCCTGCGTGCTCCAGCCCGCCGCCGTCGCCACTCTCGGCGGAAGTGGCACTCTCGGCGTCGTGCCAGTGGAAATCAAAGCTCGCGCCCAGCGAGCCCGCAGACCGCAGGCATTACGCGAGCCGCGGTGGCGGCGACGACGGCGACGACGGCGCCGACAAAGAGATTATTCATACAATTCAAAGCCTCGCCGTCATGGCGCGGCCGCCAACTGGCAACACCTGAGGCCGCCGTCCGCCGCGGCCAAGATGAATGGCTCGCAAAGCTCTGCGCCGGCTAGAGCTATTCGCGGAGGATTTGCGCCTTGTCAAGCAGTCGGCATGCGGGCGACTCGGCGCAGGCCCATCTTGCGGTCGGCCAACTCGCGCCCGCGCGCAAACAGCCGAAATTAAACGCCACCCGTCGCTCGAGAGTGGTCCTGGACGGGCGCCGGAAGTGGGCGGCGTGCAAGACAAATCCCGCCCGAGAGCGGCCGGTTTTTATTGACAAACTTTTATATGCATTTTATGCGGCCGAGTCGCCAGCGCCGCCGCAGTTGAATGTTCGTTACGAGCGCCGCCATCCAGCTGAATTTGCGGCCGCTCTTCCGTCCGAACGAGCCACTGGGCGGCCACAAATTCGCAATTTACATGCGCCGCTCGCGGGCAACTCAAACCAGGCGCTCAAGTGCGAGCAATGAGCCTGGCCGGCCCGCTGGGTCGCCCAACGAGTCGGTGGACGAATTTCAAGGCGGAAGTCGCGGCGGGCGCGTCGGCGGCGCGCGCTCGAGGGGCGAGTCTGGAAAATTGGCCCGCGGCGGCGATTTCGAGGAAATATTCACGCGCCCGGAGTTTGTTTTGCGACATGCGACCAAACTGACTGACTGGGCGCCGCCGGCCGATTGCAGTCCGGCTCGGCCGCACTCTTGTCGAGCTCTCGAGTGTCTCTCGCGCGCGAGCACTCGCCAGCCAATTGCTCGCACGCCAAATCGATCTTGACGCCTGTCGCACGGTTCACCTGGGCGTGCGCGCACCACCGGAACCGGAAGCGGCCAAGTGGGGCTCACCGGGGGGCGGGGGCGAGGTGTGAGGAGTGCGCCGGGCGAGTGGCTGATCGCCGGCAATGGAGCGGAAAGAGAATGTCGCCCGTCGGCGCGCTCGATGGGCGGCGATTTGTGTGCGCGCCTCAGATTCGTCGTCGTCTCGTCGGTGTTTGGCTTTCGCCTCCGCCGCGATCCTGAGCGCCCGCGAGTTTGCGCCACTTGCAGCGCAAACTCGCCCGCTTGATAAGCGGCCGCCAGACACGATGACAAATGGCCCCCGTCGGCGCGGGCGCGAGCGGGAGCGCAGCCACGCGGCCAGGTTCCTGACTCGTGACCGGGCCCTCGCGCAATCTCCATATTGCACGCGGGCCTCGCTTCCGGCGGTCTTGGCGGCGGGGGCACAAAACTATCGAGCAGCCCGCCGCCGGTTGTCATTTAGCGAGTCTCGAGTGTCGCTCGGGTCTTTTGGGCGGGCGGGCGGGCGCGGAGAGAGAGGATGAGAGAGAGAGAGAGACACAGAGAGAAAGAGAGTGATGATAATGATGATGATGAGGGGCGTGTGAGTCGGGCTGGGGCTGGGCGAACGGGCGGCGCGCCAGCTGAAATGTGAGCCGCGCGCTTGACCGAGTCGGAGTTTGGGGGCGCGCCCGCAAACTCGCGCGACGGCGGCGCCAATCCGAGAGTTTGGGCTCCAGCGGCGGCGCCGGCGCCACTCGCGCGCTGCAAAGGCAAATACACCGCCACTCACTGAGTGCGCCCGCAGGCCCACTGGTGCGCCGCCCACAATTGCGCCCGCCCCGCCGGCGCCGGCCACACGTGCGCAGCGTCGCGACTTTTGAATCTGTTTAGCCACTGGACGGCCTGGCTGAGTCGCCACCGGCCGAAGCTACGCACATTGGAGCCGCTCTGCCATTCATCATTGCGACCTCGACAACGAGCACGACAAGCGCGGCCTCTCTCGAGCACCACGTGCGCGAGTCCACGCGGCCGAGTGCGCTCGCTGGCTCGCTCGAGAGGGGGCGGGTCCGGAGCTCGCCGTTTGGCCGCCGTTTGGTGCCTCTCGGCCCGCGCCGTGAGCCAGCCAGCCAGCCAGCCAGCCAGGCGAGTCATTTGCTCGACCAGATGAAACCAAATGAGCGACGGCCGTGGCGCCGCCGCCGCCGACGCCGCCGCCGCCGGCAAAGCTCCCAATTCGCGAGGCACAAACTCGACTGGAGGCGAGACGCCAAATGTGTGACGCGATAACGAGCGCGATGCTCGTCTCGTGCGGAAGTGGCGCCCGCACGCGCGCGCCCAAACTCCTGTCACTTCCGAGGCGGCGCCACTTCGATGGCTCTCTTGTGTGTGGCGAGCTGGCGGCCGTGTTGGGCCGTCTGCGGCCGCCCGCCGGCGAGCTAATGAATTTGAAAGTGAACAGGCACGAGGTCCTGGGGCTCACAAGCTGGCCGCCGACGCGATCACACGAGCGCGCCGCCGACTTTGTCTTGTTTTCTGGCCCCCGCCCCCCCCCTCCCAACGGACCATTAGGGCGCTAGTTGGGCGCCCAGTCGACTCGTTGGCTCCGCGTGCCCGGCGGCGCCAGCTTCCCATCGCCGGCGCCCACTTCCGTTCGGCCAAGTTGGCTCGCTCGCTCGCTCGCTCGCTCGCCCGGCCCCTCGCACAGTCAGCCGCCAGATCCTCGACGATGGTCGGCCCGGCCTCGCGCAGACCACACTCGAGCCAGCGACTAATTAAAGTCGCGCGCCTCGGCCGCATCTCTGTCGGTGCCATCGACCGCTCGAGAGCCGCACGCAAACTCAGGTGGGCTCAAGTTGTCGCCCCCTCACCCAAGCCCCGCCCACGCGCAGAGTTTCTATTTTGACCTCTGACGAGCGTGCCCTCATGGCGACTCCCCGACGGCCCGATTGATTGGGGCGTGGCGCTCGCTCTGAGGCCAACAAGGCGCTCACTCGGCGGCCGGCCTGAACTCATGCGCTCGAGCGGACGCGCGGCTAGATACCCCCTCCCTTAGGCCGGCCCCGGGCGGCTGGTCGCCCGCGCGCGGTAATTAACGAGCTAGCCAAGTTAAATAGGCCGAGATTGTGCGCCAGCGTCGCGTGCGCGCTCGTGCGTGTTAGAATAACGTGTGACTCAAAACTGCGCCATCCACACGAGCAAACACAAACACACCTACACACACAGACACACAGACACACACGAGCCCCAGATCAATCGGGCCCAGCTCGGCGCACACAAACATCCGGGCT
>SNVD02008431.1:0-33269 GCA_013180625.2 Boswellia sacra | reverse complement strand
ATTTATGTTACCTCGTTGACATTTTTAAGGTAATATATTTACACGATAGTTGTTAGAAAGTATGCTACCGATCAATTTAGCTCAAACTGTTTCAACTGCAATTTTAGTATTTAACAATTTCAACATTAAAATTTTGTTAATGAGTACACGAGAAAATTATAAATAATCAAATACTTGAAAGACTCTAAAAACATGAACATTTTTTAGCTACTTTTTTAGTTACTTGTAGCATATATTAAAACACCATAAATATGCATTCCATTTTTTTTTTTACATGTTGATCATAGACAATAAGATTTTACTCATAATCATATGTCAACAATAATTCAATACATATAATATATAATATATATTCACATAATACAAATAACTAATTGTCATATCATTGCATTTCATTAAAATATATGAGGCACTTCTTTGGCTTTAGAATGTTGGGAATATTTATAATAAACTTAAATAATATAATCAAACAACAAGATATTAAAGAAATAATAAAATATGAATTAGATTAATATATTAAATAAATAGAATAAACAAAGAGATAGAGTAAGAAATATCTGGCCTGAGCACTTGGGAGGCATGTCGAAGGCATTATCCTAAAGCCAAAGAGTCCTCCTCTCGTGCGAGTCATATTGGTACTCAAGGGCTCCAAGATACAACCCAGTGCTCACAGCCTATCTTTTCGATGAACACGATCACCGGAAGAAAGTAACCTGTCTTCATGTGTCGCGGTTGCTCAAAACATAAAAAACTCAGAAAATCTCATATCTCTGTTAGAACTTTTGAGACTCCTTTATATAGTAATCTCGTAACTTAGGTAACTTATAAATTAATTCTTGTAACTCCCAAGCCATAAGTTCTTAATAAAAACATAAACGTTACAAATAATAAGTATCGTAACATTCATGTTTTTAATACACTTGTAACGTATGAAATTAATCTCAAAATAAATATTGTAACTTATAATGTAAATGTTTATTTTAAACCTTTTATCTCTAACAAAGGCAACACGATTACATCACTGCATGCACTACCTAATACAATGTATGCTTGACCACGCTTACAGCTCAACCAGGGGGAAACAGAACTGAAGTTTTCTGTCAGCAACAAGCATTGTGAAAAGAGTAAGAGATACTAGAGGAATATAAGGGGAGTAATCAAGGAGTTAAAAGAACCAGCAAAAGAGAGCAATTAAGGGGCTGGTGAACGTCGAATGATGATGTCTAAACAGAAACTTCCAAACACAGCCATGATATCTTTGTCTATAGCCATGAAATCTATGGTTGTTTCCAAAATGGTGAAGCTCGCTTAGGTACAGTTGGTGATCATGGATGATGGATGGATGCGACTGCTAAGTGGGAATCGATGCTACCTCATTCAAACACTGTAGCGACCAAAATGCTCAAATGACACAAAACAATAGTTTGTATCAAATTAGTGCTTAAGTGGATAGTAGAGAGCAATATGGTGAAATATTGGGTCATCTGGTAGTTGAACCAATTTGATTGAGGAGAACAAGGTAATTGCCAAAAGTATCACTGTTGACCACATTCCTATGAGCAAAATCCCCACTGAAATCCTGTTCCTCAGAGGAACCCCGCTAATAAGCAAGAGGATTATGGCCAGGGATGCAGGGAAAGAGAGGATACTGAAAACCAAAAAAATGTGGTAATCGGATCCGGAGTAAGAGAGGTTAATAATATTAAAAGCAGTAGAAATGTTCTGGCGATGATCCCCGCTGTATGCATGCATTGGAATTCCGGATTTGCAGTATCCTTCATTCGGCCCGCAATTAGTTTGATTGGTTTTGTCCTCATCCCAGGACCCACCCGGTGGATTTGTTGCAACCTGGAAACTCATGGATGCAATCACAGTGGCCACCACCGTCAAGTTGCCTCTTGTATTTTCATACCAATTGCTTTGGTACTTCAGTAACTCGTTCAAATTATATTTTGATTTTGCCAAGGGATGTGCTTCTTTCTTTGAATTATCCTTCGCTGCTTTTGGAGATTTATTGTTTCAAGTGCCAGAACTTGTTCTCTTATGGACAAGTTTCTGTAGATTATTCTGAAATGGGCTGTTTCTGATAGCATCAGAGTCTGCAAAAGCATTTTTGGTTAAGGAATTTACATCCACTCTTAGTTGCGGCCGCGCTGAAAGCAAGTAGTTCATGGTCTGCACAAAGTTTATATATAATTCTTGATTCAACAAACCATTATATGGTGATTCAGAGACTAATGTAACCTGCATAATAATTTTATATTAAATATTTTTTATTATTTTTATATATCACATTATCATTTTGTTATTTTTCATCAAAATGTAAAATTATTAAATTTACATGCTACTTTTAGGCAACATTCATGACTACACACACACATGTATAAGACCCTTATAGTCAGAACTGGATTGACATTACACTAGCAACTTAATAAAAATATAAGCATATCAAACTTTTGTTGTTTGTAATATTATTAAAGCATAATTACCGTCACTACAAACTTTTTATAAAATATAAAGCTTGTAGCTCTAATTGCTTTAGCGTGGCAGAGAGTTGCAAGATTGTTTCGCCGTCATGGTTTTTCCAGTTGAGAAACTCCACATCATTCTTAGATGCAAAAAATAGTAGTTTCAGTGCTTCCAAATGATTATATCTAACACACAAGTACAGTACTGTATCTTCGTGGAGTTTCACACGGACTGATTGAGGTTTTGCACTTACAATTCTTGTTGAACTCAACTCGACCTCCCATAGCAGCCAAGTGGAGAGGAATTCTACCCTCTTGATCAGCAACCGAGCAAACATCCTTATTTACTAGTAACAACTCTTTAACAATCTCGTTGAGACCCTCCGCAGAAGCCAAGTGAAGAGGTGAGCGTTTTAAGGAGTCCAGCTCTTTGGCAAGCTGAGGCTTTTGGATAAGAAGACCTTGGTGATATCAAGATGACCCAGCAAAGCTGAGATGTGTAGTGGGGTTCCACTGAAGGCTGTGAGTGAAACTTTATGAAGAATGAATGGATCAGTTTGGATCAAAGTGTTCAAGGTGGCTACACAACCTCTGATGCTTGCCTCAGATAGCCGATGAGTACTATTAGCCTCATGATCAACTCCTAACTCCATGTCTTTTCTTCTTTCTCTCTGTCTCTCTTAGCCTCCAAAAATCCTAGTTGAATGAAAGTGTTCAAGCTGGATTTCTTTCTTCTGTTTTCCCAACTCCACTCATGCGCAAGCACAGGGAAGGAAAGGGATATACTTGTAGTGACTGTTGGTTATAAGAGTATCTTGTGGAGCAGCTGGATTTCTTTCCTCTGTTTTTCCAACTCCACTTGTGCGCACAACCACCGTGCACTTGCAAAGTAGGCCATACAAGATTTTTTTAATTGATTTTTTATAAATAACACAAAAGAATTAGAGGTGACTGTTTGATTATGACGATTATGATATTATTTTAAGTTTGCTATTATCAAAGCTATGATGACCCAATAATCGTTGGTTCAAATATTTTCTCTGTTATTTAACTCATAAAACATGTTGTATCCATTAATTCTTCGTAAAGTTTACTCAATCGAATTGGTGAACTCCCTTCCACATCTCAGCTTCACTTGGTCATGTTAGTTTCACAAAAGCTGTTCTGGGTCTAAAACCACAACCTGCTGAGGGCCACACATGGAGATTGTCAAGGAGATAGTGCAAGCAAACAATGATGGTTGTTTGGTTGCTAATCAAGACTATGGAAATATTCCTCTCCACTTGGCTGCCATGAGAGGCAGAGTTCAGATCGTACAAGAAATGATTAGGGCAGAACACGATACTAATTTTTTTAATTGATCATAGTAATTAGATTGGAATAAAAGCAAGGGTCTAAAATATATTATTTCTCCTAATTCCAGACTAAAAGCTTATTATATATGCTAGTATTCCTAGTAATTGTGGATCACGGCTGGTAATAATCTTGGATTTATAATATTACACATAGATGGTATATTCGACCTATCTCTATATGCTTGTGAAGAAAGTGCTTCACTGAGACTCTAAGACTTTGAGAAAGTCTGCAAAGTAGGAGATTAATCTTCAATCTTACGCTCTTTGATTTTCCTATTTTATGTTTATATTTATTTTGTGTTATCGATATAATCATAAAAAGCTTAACTAGTCTTGAGATTTAGTTGATGGAGAGCATATATATAATGGAGCATATATCATGGAGCTAGCATTACTTTTATACTAGTTATACATACATACATACATACATACATACATACATACATACATATATATATATATATATATATATAATTGAACATATAACACCTTCACGTTGGTAACTTGTTAGTTAAAAATGTTAAGATCAATCTGCTTTTTTTATATTAATCTTTTTAGAGTATTGAAATTACGCCTATTGTCTTTCGAGGGTATTCATATAATTAAGAATTAGAACCCTCCTGGTAAACTAAAAAATGTAAAACGAAAATTCATATAATTAGTCATAATTGGAACTTCTATATGTTCATTGCATTGAATAAATTTCTGCCACTGATTTTGAGTCTGACAAGTGAAGACATTAATTTGTAACTGAGAATAATAATAATTATTATATACATAATTATTTTAATAAAATCCAGCTCGTTGACTATTAAGTACTAGTAGTTCGTTATAGTAGATAGTTAGCCGGGCGCAGAGACTAATTATTTGGACCGTATAAAAGACAGATCAGTATCAATATCTACGGCCCACGAGCTCCATTCTTTTCAGCACGACAAATAAGAGGGGATAATGTAAAACTGGGTTTGCATCCCTTGAGAACCATTCAGTAGATGCAAGAGACAGGATAGCTGACAACAATTTTTTTTATTAGTTTGCAAAGTTATTATTTTCGAATATTTATATTTTATTTACCAAAATAAACCTTAATTAATAAGGGTTAAGTCGTCGGCCATGTCCGTTGGCTCTTGTAGCCAATGGATTGCTCGAATCGCATACTCAAAAAAGAGACTCAAATTTTAGGCTGACAAGAGCCGACTACGATTGTAATGCCCCACGTTTGCATGACTAATGTTGTGTTGGGCTAATATGTCTCCCGAATAGTGACGAAGATTGACGAATAAGGATGGCAAAACTTGGGACCACGGATAGGTGGAGGGGTCCCCGCTCTAAACTCAAGGCATAAGTTACATTCGGCGGCTCCAGGTTTGAGGTGTTAGGAATATTTATAATAAATTTAAATAATATAATTAAATAATAATATATTGAAGAAATAATAAAATATAAATTAGATTAACATAACAATATATTAAATAAATAGAACAAATAAAGAGATAGAGTAAGAAATATGTGGTTTGAGCACTTGAAAGGTATGTCAAAGGTATTATCCTAAAGTCAAAGAGTCCTCTCCTCATGTGGGTCATATTGGTACTCAAGGACTCCAAAACAACTCAGTGCTCACAACCTATCTTCTCAATGAACACGATCACCGGAAGAAAATAACCTGTCTTTATTTATCGCGGTTGCTCAAAATATAGAAAATTGTAAAAGAATATTCACATTCTAATGTTAGAACCATGAGACTTCTTTATATAATAATCTCGTAGCTTAGGTATCCTGTGTGAATGGTTCTCATAAATGGTTCTCAAGGGACTCACCTAGGGAAGTAACCCAACATCTAGGTTTAGAGATCTCATGAAAGGGGTTCAATGGGTAGGAATAATCCATACTGCATGACTTATTTAGCACAACTATTAGTCTTCTTAACATACTAGTTGGAGATCTAAAATATGTCAAAATAGTTGTGCTAAACAAATCACGCAGTATAGATTGTTCCTACCCATTGAATCTCTTTCATGAGATCTCCAATCACAGATATTGAGTTACTTCCCTAGGTGACTCACTTCGAGCTTAAGCACATCCCCTCGACAATTTAATTAATTAATTAATTAGTATGCTAAAAATCTTTATAATTGCACAAAATCTTTCATTGATTTTATCTTTGAAAACTTGATCCCATTATTTTGATGATTGCTTCCATTAGTTCTCTTAAATAATATTAAATATTTCACAAAAAGAAAGTGAGAGAGCATCAGAATATCAAAGGCATAATAAAGAAAATTGAAGGAGCACTTAATCACCTCATAAGCAATAATATTTTCAAATTCATACACAAAATTAATAATCATTTAATAATTTATAATATCATTTTTTTTCTCAAAATATCATAAAAACATTAACAATTATCAAATAAAGAAAACCCCCAAATTAAGTAACATTTTAAATACACTAGCAATAACTCTATAAAATATTAATACACTAATTTGTTAAATTTTAAAAATCATCAAAATAATAACTTCACTCAAATCATTGTCATCTTAATTGTGCAAAATTAAGAACTAAAATATGAAACCGCTTAAAAACTAGAAACCCTCATATTAAAAAATATTTTTTCAATCCTCACATTAATAAGATATTTATTGTTAAAACTACAAATATAATATATAACTTATATATGTATTTAATAATAATCATTAGCATTTATGGTACAATTTCATTCAATACAACCACACAAATTATCATAATAATCTATTAGTCTTCTTAACATACTCTAGTAATTAATTATGTAGATGTTATCATCTAATATATACGATAACCATAAGAAACTATGAATTAATAGCTCGCCACCTTGCATATAAGTTTCTAATAAACGCATGAAAATTTGTAATAAAAAATTTAATACATGCAAGTAACGTACAAATTGAATTCTAAATCAATTTATAACAATATGCAATAAAGATCAATGATTATCTAGCTCTAAAATAATGACACTCTTAATTAGTAACCTATAAAATTAATCAAATCATGAATAATATGTAATAGATATTAGTGGTAAGGATTTTCATCATTGAAATATTTATTAGACCATAGTAAAACTATTAAAAGGCCTTAATAATAAAACCACTACACATTACAACTCATTTATATTCTTTGAAATAAATAAGAACAATTTGAATAACTAGTCACATATCTTCATGTCTTCAACTTAATAAAGACATTTATTTACTCGTGTTGTAAAATAAAGCTTTATTTGGAAAGAAAGTTACACATTGAAGCCACAAACTCTCTAACGCTAATAAGGTTAGATCTGCAAGATAATAGCAATCATCATATACTCACTATCCAAAGAAGCTTCAAATATGTGAAATTAACTCATATCATCTCCAAACTAGACATTCATTTTAGTTCTTCATTGCAAGGAAAAATAAAAGAATTTATACACGCAAGTATATATCACAATATAAACTAAAATAATTGACTAATCATATATAGCATAGTAAGGCTAGCTATATTCAAATTATGAACAAAAATGTAAAACATGATAGAGTAAAGATCTACAACACATATTATATGATAAACAAACAAACAAAACAATTAGCAAAATCCATCACACTTGTGATCCTCTCATATTTATTAAAATATAAATAAAATATAAATGAAGCTAATAGCTATATAGATGCTTATCGCCGTGGATCTAATAAGAAGTAGAATGTACAAACTATTATGAAATAGTTTGTGCAACATAAGCAATCAAAAAATAAAAGCATAAATATATGCAACCAATTAATATTAACCAAATAACTAACCAATCATATGAGATATTCTTTGGTTTTAGATTGTTTGGAATATTTATAATAAATTTAAATAATATAATCAAACAATAATATATTGAAGAAATAATAAAATATAAATTAGATTAATGTAACAATATATTAAATAAATAGAACAAGTAAAAAGATAGAGTAAAGAATATGTGGCTTGAGCACTGGGAGGCATGTCAAAGACATTGTTCGAAAGCCAAAGAGTCCTCCCCTCGTGTGGGTCATATTGGTATTCAAAGGCTACAAGATACAATCCAGTGCTCACAGCCTATCTTCTCGATGAGCACAATCACCGGAAGAAAATAACCTGTCTTCATGTGTCGCGGTTGCTCAAAACATATAAAATAGTAAAAGAATATTCACATTCTAATATTAGAACCATGAGACTTCTTTATATAATAATCTCGTAGCTTAGGTAACTTCCAAATTAATTCTTGTAACTCCCAAGCCATAAGTTCTTAATAAAAAGATGAATGTTACAAATAATAAGTGTCATAACTCATGTTTTTATTATACTTGTAACGTATGAAATTAATCTCAAAATAAATTTTGTAACTTATGATGCAAATATTTATTTTAAACCTTTTATCTCCAACATGAGGCCCCAGACTTCCCTTGGTTATTATTTTTTTTTATTGTTGTTATTATTATTATTATTAAGTTTGTAAAATATAAAGCTTGTACCTTTGATTGCTTTAGTGTGGCAGATAGTTGCAAGATTGTGTTGCCTTCATGGTTTTCCAAGTTGAGAAACTCCACTTCATGCTTAGATGCAAATTATAGTAGTTTCAGAGCATCCAAATTATATCTAATCTAACACACAAGTGCAATACTCTATCTCCGTGGAGTTGCACACAAACAGATTCAGGTTTTGCACTATCAATTCTTGTATGACCTCCACACCCCCGTCTTATTGCAGCCAAATGGAGAGGAATTCTGCCCTCTTGATCAGCAACCAAACGGACATGCTTATTGAATGGTAACTAACTCTTTGATGATCTCTCATGGCCCTCGGACGAGGCTAAGTGAAGAGGTGAGTGTTTGAATGAGTCCAACTCTGACAAGTTGGGGTTTGACACTCAGAAGAGTCCTAGTGAAATCACGCTCATGACTAGAAAAAGCTAAGACGTGTAAGGGGGTCTCACTGAAGAAACTGAGTGAAACTTTATGAAGAATAGATGGATCATTTTGGATCAAAGTGTTTAAGATGGCTACATAACCGCTCATGTAAAGCATATGAGTACTGTTAACATATCCTGGTTAAATAAGAAGGAATATCATTCACTGAAGGCAAGCTGATATATACTTGGAGGTTCCTTGAAATGATCATATTTGGAAAAGCATCTCTATCGACAAGTCGATAGTTATCCTCAGTATCGAACATTCAGTGCTCGACATGCATGCATGTTCCATTTGCAAGGGAATGAAAATTAAAAGATATTTTGAAATAGCCTGCAATTATTTGTCAATATTAACGATCTATCTATAATTGATAGAGAGTTTAATGTTCAAACAACCAGAAAATTCTAATCGATTAATTATTTGACTTTGCGTGAGATAATTTTCAAGTAGCTTGTTAAGAAAACAAAGTCAATAGATTAACTTGGTATGTGGAACGCCATTTCGGAGTAGATTTCACAATTCCAAAATTGTAGCCAATGGCTGCAAAGAGTTAGTTTGGTATAATTTCTTATATATCAACTAAGTGCTTAGTTTGGTATAATTTCTTATATATCAACTAAGTGCGTTTTGCTACGGTACAGTTGTAGCCAAAAAAAAAAATTATAAACACATTGTAAAAGTCATAAATGAATAAATAAAAATTGTATGTAAAAAAGTCGTAAATAAAAATATGTAAAAGTCGTAAATACGATTTTTTTCATTCGTTTATGATTTTTATACATATATTTACGTTTTTTTATTTGCTACAGTACAGTTGCTGTGTACCGTAGCAAAACTCCAAATAAGCAGACTCAGTCAAATTAATTAAGTCGTCTCACTGTATATACGCTTCCAAGAAGTTAAAAATAATTGTGGGTTTTTCGATGTTTTATCAACTTATTTGGATGAATAATGACACTCTTCCAAAAAATTATTTCAAACCTCATCATAAATGATCCACTAAATAATGTGATTTTCATTAAATACATAATCGAATGATATGGTTAATGATGTAATAATCACGTCACCTAAATGCATCATTTGGAATAGCAACTAGAATCCAAAGTGTTTATGTTTCCTTTTCCCATTTACAAGCTTATACTTCAGACTTTAATTTTCACTAGAAAGTTACTCGAAGATTTCATCATCTAAGATTCTGAAGGACTTTTAAGCCAACTATGTTGACTTTTCGGATCACCAACCAAGTTGAATTCTAGTCATTTTTTATTATTCGAAGGAATCATGACATTAATAAATTTAATAACTAAGCATATGCCAGTATGGCTTATTGATTATTTTAAAACCTGGTCTTCAATTTTAACAGGCAAGTGCCCGGAAGATTTCCTCACCTAGCATAGTACAATCGCCATCTCGTGCAGTTCTCTTCTGTTTTCCCTTTGCTTTCTCCTTATGGCCCCACTAATACACATACACATCCTGCAGCAACATTCTAACTCTATCTCTCACGCACCTCATTTATTACTTTAATCCATGTCACTCCTTTCTCACAGCTCCATTTATTCAATAGTATTTCATATTGTTAAATTTGAAAGTGTCATATCATGGTCTTATCACTCTGTCATATACACATATGTACATAATCTGTATCGAGAAAATCTTTCTTATAACGGATGTATTATGTAGTTGGGCTGATGTGGTACATCCACTCAATAAAAAATTAGAAAAATAGGATGAATAATAGATTTTACGGATCTTATCTTTCACCTTTTTAGTTTTCTATTGGACAAATACACCACGTAGTACATCGCTGTAAGAAAGTCTTTCTTACCCGTAGCATGTTTTATACTTAAAAAAAGTTAGAAAAAAGTTATGCATTTCATAAAGCGACATGGAAAAGTGATTAACGTTATCGAGGAAATTAAAATCTACACAAGTTGTCTTGACTTCTAATGAATGCATACTAGATGGCCAATCCACTCTCCAACTCTCCATCTAACAGAGAAGAAAAAGAAAAGGATGTTGAAATGGGGACGAGAGCTAATGAAGATAATACTGATAAGCTCTATGAGGCAAGCATTAGGGGTTGTGTTACCACATTGAATATGTTGGTCCAAGATGATCCACTCATTCTTCATAGAGTTTCACTCGCTCGCTTCCGTGAGAGTCCCTTACACATAGCAGCTTTACTTGGTCATCTTGATTTCACTAGAGCTCTTCTGGGTCTAAAACCCAAACTTGCACAAGAATTGGACTCATTCAATCGCTCACCCCTTCACTTTGCTTCGGCTGAGGGCCACGGTGATGTTGTCGAGGAGTTGGTGAAAAAAAATAAAGATGTTTGCTTGTCTGCTGATCAAGAGGACAGAATTCCACTCCACTTGGCTGCATTGAGAGGGCGAGAGGGGGTCATACAAGGGTTGATTCGGGCAAAACCCGAGACAATTTTTGTGCTACTGCGTGGAGAAACGGTTTTGCACTTGTGCGTTAGGTATAATCATTTGAACGCCCTGAAAATATTATTAGCGGCATCTGTGGACCACGAAGACTTTCTCAACTTGAAAAACCGGCAAGGGAAAACAATATTGGAACTATCTATCATGCTAAAGCAATTCAAGGTACGAAACTTTATATTTTACCTTAATTAATGACTTATTACATCAATACATCGACTGAGATTAGCGATTGATGATGATGAGTTCTTCAAAGATATAATGGATAATACTATTTTGCAGGATGGTATTGTATTTGTTGTGTTGTAAATCAGTTGGTTATAATAATCACATTGGAATAGACCGAGAGAATTATCATCTGAACTGCTTGCTTTCTTTGAATTCTTGTAGCCTTCTATGTATTCGGCTAGCCTTGCTCTTCAAATCTTCATCTTCCCCTTCTCTCCACAAGTCGTCTTCTTCCATTATCTTTTCTGAAGTCTTCTGGTTGCCATCCTCCATTTAGATACCGAGAGAATTATTATTTTATTCCTAACTTTACCTTTAATTACTGAATTGCCAGTCCTCTAGACTTTATTTCACTGCAGGCTTGGCGAATTAGATGAGCTGATTCCTCTTCGTGTCTTCGGTCTCAAGTTCATCTCCCTTCAGTTTGGACTTTAATTCTTAAAGTTCACTGCCCATCTTTTTGTATGAAGCTAGTTTAGCTTCCATTGGCCTTTTTTGTCTACTACAGCTGGCCGACTCTCTCTATTTCTATACTGTAGCTTGCCCACCCTCTTTATTTAACTATGGCCTGGCCTTCATAACCTCTTCGTTTATATGGACTTGGGACTGGGCCATTCACGCCCATGGGATTGCCTACTCACCTCCACATGATCGTGGACTTTTTGTGTTGCCTATTGTAATCACCGCTACACTACTCCTTAATCTTTTTTGTTACGGATTTCAATAATAATAGGTTTATAATTTATATACAACTCAAATTTTATAATTAATAAAGCAGTTTATATGATAAAAATTTATTAGAAGAGAAAAAAAAGAATTAGAGAAATTATATCTTCAGTGGGATTTTACTATATATACTACTATATTATATTGTACAATTTAAGTTATATATGTTGTAAATCTAATATTGCTGTATTGGTTTTACTACTCATCTGCTTGTGATTGTGGAATAACACAACAGCCTGTAATTATTAATCTTGGTTTAGGTCTTATAAATGGATGGTTTATTGGACACTTTGCCTCAACTTTTGAGCAAGAATCTGAATGGACTATCGATCCTAGAGGGTTAGAAAGACCAGTCAGTGTGGGAGATCTTCGATCGATTTTGTTCCTTTTTTACTTTGATTTTTCTTTAAAGGTTTTCTTGTTGGGTTTATTTATTTATTTATTTTTTGGTTTTCCTCATTCTTCTACCATGGATATAGTCTAATTGGATCAACCGCTTAAATGTTCTCTTGGGCATTTATGTAATCTGCCAAAATTCATAATCATGTCTAGCTTATATATTTTCTTTCAGAATCCAGCTCGTTGACTCTTAAATTACGTAGTTTGCAGATATATATAGTAGTTAATTAGCTTAGTAACATGAATTAAATTTAATCTAAAGTCATTCGACTATTAATTTCTACAGACGAGAAGCTACTTGTCTTCAGTTCCACAGATAAGAGTAGATGATGTAAATTCCTTGATGGAAACTGGGTTTGCGGCGCTTGAGAACCATTTATCAGATGTTAGAAATAGCGGAAATGAAAACAATTTTCCTCAAGCTTTGCTCAAAAGAACTTCTAATACTCAAAGCATTCAATCAGCAACAGCACCAAATACCGCACGAACGACCAGTTGGACAGATTACTTAAGACCCAGAATTTGGTCAGAGTTCCTGAATTACAAGAATGACTGGTTTGAAGAAACACGAGGTAATTTGATGGTGGTGGCCACTTTGATTGCGGCCATGAGTTTCCAGGTTGCAACAAATGCGCCAGGGGGGTTCTGGCAAGCGGACACGAAGAAAACTGAAGGTTGCCCACAAGGACAAGGTACATGCAAAGCTGGAACTTCCATACTAGCATACACTGCCAAAAGTAGCTACCAAATATTTACAGCTTGTAGCATCCTCTCTTTCGCTTTGTCGTTAAGCATGATCCTTTTGCTCATTAGCGGCGTTCCTCTCAAGAATAAGATCTATGTGGGGCTTTTGGTAATCGGGATGTGGTCTACGATTATATTGGTAGCGGCTACCTACATTCTCTCAATCAGTTTGGTTCAATTGCAAGATGATCAATTTTTTTTTGTTGCTGCTATCTCCTATGCAGGATACTGGGTTTTCATAATATTTGGCATTTTTTCGTTCCGCATCATTCCATTTTGCCTGATGCTGGTGAGCAAGCTACCACCTATTGTGGTGATTAGTGGATATATCTATTCGCCTCTGAAGAAGCTGATGAAGTTGATGCTAAAGCTCCTGCCGTTAAGAAATAGCCAAGGGTCGAGTATCGTTGTTTAGGAAGGAGATACTTTCCGGAGTTTTGAATTTTATTCTTTCTATTAATTATTGTTATCTGTGCTTCTACAGTAGTAAGTGGATTGTTAGTGTAGACGATTTGAAAAATATAATTGGAGGGCATGTTTGGTTGGGTTCCATTTGTGTATTTGGCAGAATTTGACATATCTTAACCAAACCCATGGGCTCGCAGAGCACTTGTGTGGTCTGGGGATGCTTACTTGTCTTATAGTTTAGGAGCTTTATCTGTTTTTGGTTTCATTGTTTGTTGCTTTGTCTGGTTCAATAATACAGCGTATCCTAGTGAGTTTTATAAGCCCACTAGACCAGAAGCTTCCCAACCTCAAGCATTTACTTTTCTAGTTAGAGACCAATGTCTTGGGGCTAACATGGGAGGGTTTCAGAATCTACTAGTGATTAACATTGTATATAAAGTCTTATCTAGTCTAGCTTATGGATTAGTAAAAGCTAGTTATAAGATTTATTTTCAAATAGCTAGTTCAGTGATTTTAGAGTTCCCTCTTATGAAAGTCAAAGGCAACTCTAGATATATCAGAGCACTATATATGTTAAGCCTTTTAGCTTCAATTTGACTTTCCTTCACCTGTAAGGATTAGAGATGAAATTTGGAAAGAACACCTGTTAGGATTATAAGCTCAATCAGAAACAATAATATATTCTCTAATACAATATCACATTATGTCCAAATACATTATTACTTGTAGAGACTAGAATATCAAGTAGTCATCCTATTTCTATTAAGATTGTCCTAACTAACTTTGTTATGTTTTAGGTAACAAAATGAATATGCAACCTAATAACATTAGGATTACATTAGTTTAGGCAATCAAATTAAACTTGAATTCTCATAAGATACCAACAATGGCGGTCACGTGAACTTCTATCACACATGGACCTAACAAATTGTTAGCGAAAAATTCATATATGAGCTTAATTTGTATCATTAATTAGCACATTTTGTGGTTCTTTGCCTGCATGATAAGCACCAGTGGCTCATGCCTGAGGCACATGAAGCAACTGCTAAGGCACCAAAATTTGGGGAGGTCTCATATAATAATTTTGAGTAATTTTATTTTATTTTAAATATTTGAAATATTTAGATGGCCCATACAATCAAATTATATCACATAGTTAGGCCTACATGCTACACAATTTATTAATACAAAAAAAAAAAACTTATAATTTAATTTATTAATTAGCTCTATCTAATTATTATAACTTAAAAAGTAACAGTGTTTTTTTGACTAAAACATGTGGGTAAAACAAGATTCAAGAGTAAACTTTTTAATCTACATTATTTAATTGTTATTTGACCCACCAGCAAATTATTATAGCTTAAAATACACATTTGAAGGTTGTAAACATCTATAGGATTCCTAATCCACTTTGTTCAATATTTCTTAATTGGAATTTAAAGGTTTCTCTTTCCTAATAATTCTCACTTTCTTATTGTAATTTTTTCTTTATTTGTTTGTAGTTATCTATAATAGGTGACTATTTAGGTAGACTCTTAAGTTGTGTTCGATTGCAAGAAATGAAAAGTTGGAGGAATGAAAAAATGGGGGAAATGAATAGGTTTGAGAGGCATTTTCCTTTGTTTGTTTTGACATTAGAATGAAATGAAAATGATTCACTTATCTATCAATTGGACGTAAATACCTTCATTAATAAAATATATAATATACATTATTAAATATGATAATATCAATAAGACTCTCAAGTTTTGATTTAATTTTAATTAGAGAATCACTAAGCATTTTTTATTGATTGCACCTGTAACATTTTCCAACATCCATCGACTCATAGTTTCAACTCTAACGGAAATATAAAAAGCCTATTTCATCCTTATATATCTACTTAATTGATATATATTGGAAAATTAAAAAACAAAACTCTTCTTTTTTTTTTTTTTTTTTTTGGTTCTTCCCCGCTTCATTCATCTTCCTTTTATCGCTCCTCCCCTGTCAATCACCTCCTGGCATCCCATTCCAACCCATTTCCTAAACTTCTATCATCTAAATGAAAAACCCAATTTTCTTTCACTTCCGAGGACCCGAATCCCAGCCATAACCATCTCTTCCTTCACTCTCCCATCAACAATTCATACCCAGATCAAAATTCTACATTATTGTTCAACTATGCTCTTCAATTGGCGCTAGCTCTCTAACTAAAACCCAGAACCCCAAAACCAAGAACAACAGGAGGAGAAGGATAACGAGGACGACAATTGCAAGGTGCTTTCTTCAAACATGTGGTGGGCGAACTTGAAAGTGGCATCGGGGTAGAGACTCAATGTGGTGGGCATTGTTTCTTCCACGGCTGTTTTCGTTGAAGATCTCACTTGGCACTGCCGCACATTTCTGTGCTTGATATGTGCTACATTGATTGGCGGAGTTGCATAGAAGGGGTTTTCTGGAGTGGTGGTAGCTGCGTTTTTGCAGATGGTGGTTGGGTTTTGCATAGGTGTAGAGGTGGCGGCGGCTGGGTTTTCGAGTGGCATGGGTGAAGTAGGGAGGGGAATCTCGCATTGCGTGAAGCTTTGAGAGGCGGAAGAAGAGGATAAGGATGATTCGTGTTGTGAGAGTTGATGAGTTCACAATGGTGGTAGAGGCAGCAGTCTGGAAGGGGGGATAGTTTTGTATGGTTTGGCTTTTTTATTTGGAATGTTTTATTTTTATTTAGATTTTTAATTGATTGTGAGAAATTAATTTTTCATCCAACGATCTATCTGATTATGCAACTTATATCACCGGATTTGCCCCTTTTTGTTGCAAGTAGTGGATCTTTTTTTGGATTTGCTGTTAAATTTCCCTTCTAACGGCAAATGGTGCTTTCATCGATGACGAAGCCACCTTATACTAGGAACCGATCGACCGACGATCAATTTGATACCTGCGGTGATACTGGACACTTGGATGTGCTGACCGTTGCTGATGAAGCCAGTTGAAATTTTTTTTTTCAAATTTCACTTTTTTTTTTTAATTTTGAACAATAGTAACCTTATAATTGTTTAATTTTTTTAAAAATAAATTAATGAATTATATTTATAATTATTTACAAATAATTTAGTCAATTATTTGAATAAGGTTAGTTTTGAACACCGAACAAAAATACAATGTTAGTTTAAAAATTGAATGAAGTATTTCTCAGAGGTGGGGAGTGAAAAATTGATTGTTCTTAGATAATCTTGATCCCCAGAAAAACCTTGTCCTAAGTCAAAAACTTCAACCAAATAAAAAACTTAAGATTTTTAAGTAATCTTAAGCCCTTGCTCCTTTCGATTAATACAATCGGACATACCTTATGATTTTCGAGGGGTTTGCGGATTGATTTCCCCGAGTCTTGCTCGTCAAATACTCTTTCCAAACAAGGACCGGTCTCATTGAATGAGAAATTCCTATTCCTATTCCCGAGAAAATTCATCTCATTTTACTTCCTTTTTCTCAGTTGGGTGAAGAAGAAGATTGCGTACTTGCAGGCATTTTTACAAAATACGATCATTCCCAAGGATAGACCCTTTTAATAAATATATATATACACACACACATGAGTTTTCAATGTCCCCAAAATTCTCACTTTCTTTTTTTTTTATTCATAGTTATTTATAACAGTTACTTCAACAGAATGAATCTTTTTAGGATAAAAATTAATAAAATCATTTATAATATCAACTACATCACAATAGAGATTAAACGAATTAGTTTTGTTGGTCTATTAAAAAAGAAATATTAGAAAAACTTGAATATAAAAATTTGATTAATAATTTTATATATCAAAAGATAAGAAAAATTAATTTTAGATTTAAAAAATTAAATTTATACATATTTTAATTAAATAAAAGAAGTCTAATTTATAAATATCGCCTTAAGTTTCAAGTACTCTTGAGCCACGGCGTACATAAGGCATGTACATTTGCCAGTTATAACTGTGCATATATAGGTTCTCACCACAGACAAACTTTGCCATCGAAATTGCCAACTCTTCGGCGTCAGCGGACCCCAGAGCTTATAATTTTTCTTTTCTAAAATTTTCATGTAACACCCAGGAAATTGAGAAAACAAAGAAAGAAAAGAACGGCGTTAACTCCATGAGAAGTTGAATGTTAGATAAATTATTTAATAGATTAATAAGGTATACGAGCGAAATTTCCAATGATTCAGCGTTCAGAATCGACAACAAAGATGACAGAACTCCCTAGACTTGGGTTTGTTAAACGTTTATATTGGATAAATATGTTCAAAAGTAGATGGTCCAATAAATAAGTATTCTCAAAGTATTTTTACTTCCGAGGATTATTTTGATGAATTGTGATTTTCCAATTAATGAAATTGGTAATTTAGTACAAAGAAATTAATTAACCAAAATATAATATATATGGAGATGTTTTACAGGGTCAATTGTGCTTTAAACTCAGCCATATCCAGCACGATTCAGTCTTTGATCAAACGATTAATGTATAATAGTTGAACTTGGTTTTTGTGTACTAAAACCTCCAAGCTTATCCTTCAAACTTTAAGAAAATTCCTGGGAGATTTAAGTATCTTGCATAGTGAATTGCCAGAAACTGCGTGGTAGAAATTGAAAATATAACTTATTAAGTACGGAAAGTTCAGGGAAATTTCAGCCTCTTGCATAGTGAATTTCCGCAAACTATGTTGTCGAAATTGAAAAATAACTTGATTAAGTTTTATACTACTAGTTATTTTTCAGTCTTTAAGGTTTACTTATTTGTATCATGTAGTTTCTCTTTGCTCTTTTATAAGTGAAATTTCAATTGAATAATTATTTATAATGAAAACAAAATCAAAATTGCCTCACACTTATTGAATATCTAGATCAAGTTGATAAAAGTATCATTATCTATTTGGTAAAAAGAATATGGAATTACTCAATTAGACCTAGATGATATAAATATACAAACCTTTAGGATTGAAATGATAAAAATATGAAACTGCGTTTCTATGTGATATTATATCAAACCTTAAAGATAGTATATGATATTATCTTATTGAAAATATAACTATTGTCTTCCTTTGGTATTTATATAATTAAGAATTAGGACTAACAATAACCCTCAAAGTAAATTAAAAAACGTAAAACAAAATTCATATATTTACTCATGTAATTACTCAGAATTGGCACTTAAATATGTTCATTGCATTGAATAAATTTTTACCATTGATTTTGATTAGTGAAAACATTAGTTTGTAACTGAGAATTATTATTATTATTATTATTATTACATATAGAATCCAGCTCGTTGACCATGGAGTAGTCGTACGTTATAATTATAGTAAATAATTAGCTAGGGGCATGGACTAATTATTTGGACCGTAAAAAAGTCAGATAACTATTAATTTGTACAGACCACGAGCTACGTGTTTTCAGTACCTCAATTCAGAGTGGATAATGCAAATTTCTCGACGGAAACCAGTTTCGCAGCGCTTGAGAACCATTCATTAGATGTCAGAAACAGGATAGAGAGCAACAATTTTTTTTTTTCAATTGATTTGCAAAGTTATTTTTTTCGAATATTCATATTTAAGATAATTTCAATAAATATCTCCAAATTTTAATTTAATTTTAATCGGAGAACGATCATAAGTTATTCATTAATTATACTTTTAAAGTTGTTCATTTTTTATCAATTACATTCTTGAAAATAATGATTTGAACGATGAAAATAATGGCTTTTATATAAGTTAAGGTGTAATTGATTAAAAATATATAATCATTTTTTTGTTAAAATTTAATCAAAATTTAAAAGTTCTTATTAAAATTATCCGATTTTTGTTTTGTTTACGTTGGCTATTGACTCGTAAATAAAATAGTGGGATAGCGGTGAGAATCTCAGGATATTCATGTTATCTTTTTCCATTTACAAGCTTATACTTCAAACTTTAATTTTCGCTAGCAAGTTCCTCAAAGATTTCATTATCTAAAGGACTTTTAAGCCAATCAGGTTGACTCTTCAGAACACCTACCTTGTTGACTTCAAGTCAATTTTTTTAGTATTCCAACCATTCATGACACTAACAAGTTACATTTATCACAAAATTGGATACCTGGCCTTTAATTTTAACAGGAAAGTTCCTGGAAGATTTCCTCACCTAGCATAGTTTTACAAACTCTTTGCACGGGAAAAAAATTAGTTTTGTAAATGTGTTCTACCCAAGTTGGATGAATGCATCCTAGAAAGCCGATCGACTCTCCAATTCTCCATCTAACAGAAGAGAGGGAAAAAATAAATAAATAAAGGAGGAGAAATGGGGACGAGAGCTAATGAAGATAATACTCGCAAGCTCTATGAGGCAAGCATTAGGGGTTGTGTTGCCACATTGAATATGTTGATCCAAGATGATCCACTCATTCTTCACAGAGTTTCACTCACTCGCTTCCGTGAGAGACCCTTACACATAGCAGCTTTACTTGGTCATCTTGATTTCACTAGAGCTCTTCTGCGTTTAAAACCCCAACTTGCACAAGAACTGGACTCATTCAATTGCTCACCTCTTCACTTAGCTTCAGCTGAGGGTCACGGTGATATTGTCGAGGAGTTAGTGAAAAAAAATAAAGATGTTTGCTTGATTGTTGATCAAGAGGACAGAATTCCACTCCACTTGGCTGCATTGAGAGGGCGAGAGGGGGTCATACAAGGGTTGATTGGGGCAAAACCCGAGACAATTTTTGTGCTACTGCATGGAGAAACGGTTTTGCACTTGTGTGTTAGGTATAATCATTTGAACGCCCTGAAAATATTATTAGAGGCAGCTGTGGACCACGAAGACTTTCTCAACTTGAAAAACCGGCAAGGGAAAACAATATTGGAACTATCTATCATGCTAAAGCAATTCAAGGTACGAAACTTTATATTTTACCTTAATTAATGAATTATTACATCAATACATCGACTGAGATTAGTGATTGATGATGATGAGTTCGTCAAAGATATAATGGATAATACTATTTTGCAGGATGGTATTGTATTTGTTGTGTTGTAAATCAGTTGGTTATAATAATCACATTGGAATAGACCGAGAGAATTATCATCTGAACTGCTTGCTTTCTTTGAATTCTTGTAGCCTTCTATGTATTCGGCTAGCCTTGCTCTTCAAATCTTCATCTTCCCCTTCTCTCCACAAGTCGTCTTCTTCAATTATCTTTTCTGAAGTCTTCTGGTTGCCATCCTCCATTTAGATACCGAGAGAATTATTATTTTATTCCTAACTTTACCTTTAATTACTGAATTGCCAGTCCTCTAGGCTTTATTTCACTGCAGGCTTGGCGAATTAGATGAGCTGATTCCTCTTCGTGTCTTCGGTCTCAAGTTCATCTCCCTTCAGTTTGGACTTTAATTCTTAAAGTCGCTCAAGCCCATCTTTTTGTATGAAGCTAGTTTAGCTTCCGTCGGCCTTTTTTCTCTACTCCAGCTGGCCGACTCTCTCTATTTCTCTACTGTAGCTTGCCCACCCTCTTTATTTAACTGTGGGCTGGCCTTCATAATCTCTTCGTTTATATATGGACTTGGGACTTCGCCATTCACGCCCATGGGATTGCCTACTCACCTCCACATGATCGTGCACTTTTTGTGTTGCCTATTATAATCACCGCTATCACTACTCCTTAATCTTTTTTGTTACGAATTTCAGCAATATTAAATTTATAATTTATATATAACTCAAATTTTATAATTAATATAGCAGTTTATATGATACAAATTTATTAGAAGAGAAAAAACAAAAAGAATTAGAGAAATTACATCTCTAACGAGATTTTACTATATACACTACTACATTATATTGTATAATTTAAGTTATATATGTTGTAAATTTAATATTGCTGTATTGGTTTTACTACTCATCTGCTTATGATTGTGGAACAACACAACTGCCTGTAATTATTAATCTTGGTTTAGGTCTTATAAATGGATGGTTTATTGGACACTTTGCCTCAACTTTTGAGCAAGAATCTGAATGGACTATCGATCCTAGAGGGTTAGAAAGACTAGTCAGTGTGGGAGATCTTCGATCGATCTTGTTCCTTTTTTCCTTCGATTTTTCTTTAAAGGTTTTCTTGTTGGGTTTATTTATTTATTTATTTTTTGGTTTTCTTCATTCTTCTACCATGGATATAGTCTAATTGGATCAACCGCTTAAATGTTCTCTTGGGCATTCATGTAATCTGTCAAAATTCATATAATCATGTCTAGCTTATATATTTTCTTTTAGAATCCAGCTCGTTGACTCTTAAAAGTACGTAGTTTGTAGATATATATAGTAGTTAATTAGCTTAGTAACATGAACTAAGTTTAACCTGAAGTCAGTCGATTATTAATTTCTACAGACGACAAGCTACTTGTCTTCAGTTCCACAAATAAGAGTAGATGATGTAAATTCCTTGATGGAAACTGGGTTTGCTGCGCTTGAGAACCATTTATCAGATGTTAGAAATAGCGGAATTGAAAACAATTTGCCTCAAGCTTTGCTCAGAAGAACTTCTAATACTCAAAGCATTCAATCTGCAACAGCACCAAATATCGCATGAACGACCAGTTGGACAGATTACTTTAGACCCAGAATTTGGTCAGAGTTCCTGAATTACAAGAATGACTGGTTTGAAGAAACACGAGGCAATTTGATGGTGGTGGCCACTTTGATTGCGGCCATGAGTTTCCAGGTTGCAACAAATGCACCAGGGGGGTTCTGGCAAGCGGACACGAAGAAAACTGAAGGTTGCCCACAAGGACAAGGTACATGCAAAGCAGGAACTTCCATACTAGCATACACTGCCAAAAGTAGCTACCAAATATTTACAGCTTGTAGCATCCTCTCTTTCGCTTTGTCGTTAAGCATGATCCTTCTGCTCATTAGCGGCGTTCCTCTCAAGAATAAGCTCTATGTGGGGCTTTTGGTAATCGGGATGTGGTCTACAATTATATTGGTAGCGGCTACCTACATTCTCTCAATCAGTTTGGTTCAATTGCAAGATGATCAATTTTTTTTTTGTTGCTGCTATCTCCTATGCAGGATACTGGGTTTTCATAATCTTTGGCATTTTTTCGTTCCACATCATTCCATTTTGCTTGATGCTGGTGAGCAAGCTACCACCTATTGTGGTGATTAGTGGATATATCTATTCGCCTCTGAAGAAGCTGATGAAGTTGATACTAAAGCTCCTGCCGTTAAGAAATAGCCAAGGATCTAGTATCTTTGTTTAGAAAGGAGATACTTCCCGGAATTTTGAATTTTATTCTTCCTATTAATTATTGTTATCTGTGCTTCCACAGTCGTATATGGTTTCACCATCTACTATTAATTAACGTTGTATATATAGTCTTATCTAGTCTAGCTTATAGATTAGTGAAAGCTATTTATAAGATTTATTTTCAAATAGCCAGTTTCAGTGATTTTAGAGTTCCCTCTTATGAAAGGCAAAGGCAACTCTAGATATATCAGAGCACTATATATGCTAAGCCTTTTAGCTTCAATTTGACTTTCCTTCGACTGTAAGGATTAGAGATGAAATTTGGAAAGAACGCATGTTAGGAGTATAGGCACAATCAGAAATAATCATATATTCTCGTAAGTGGGCTAAGATATATATTAATGTCCTAATACAATATCACATTATGTCCAAATGTATTATTACTTGTAGAGACTAGAATATCAAGTAGTTATCCTATTTTTATTAGGATTCTCCTAATTAACGTGTTATGTTTTAGGTAACAAAATGAATAGGAAACCTAACAACATTAAGATTTCATTAGTTTAGGCAATCAAATTAAACTTGAATTCTTATAAAATACCAACAATGACGGTTATGTGAACTTCTATCACACATGGACCTAACAAACTATTCATAGACAATTCATATATGAGCTTTAATTAGCACATTTTGTGGTTCTTTGTCTATAGAAAAAGCACTAGTGGCTCATGCGAGGCAAATGAGGAGGCGCAAAATTTGGGGAGGCCTCCTACAATAATTTTGAGTAATTTTTTTTTGTTTATTTGAAATATTTAAAAGGCCCATGCAATCAAAATTATATCACATAGTTAGGCCCACGGGCCATACAAGATATTAATGCAAAAAAAACTTATAATTTAATTTATTAATTAGCTCTTCCTAATTATTATAACTTAAAAAGTAACAGTAACTTTTGACTAAAACATGTGGGTAAAACAAGATTCAAGAATTAACTTTTTAATCTTTATTAGTTAATTGTTATTTGACCCATCACCAAATTATTATAGCTTCAAATACACATTTGAAGGTCGTAGAACATCTATATGATTCCTAATCCACTTTGTTCAATATTTCTCAATTGGAATTTAAAGGTTTCTCTTTCCTTACAATTCTCACTTTCTTAATTTTTTTTTTTTATTTGGTTGTAGTTATCTATAATAGTTGACTATTTAGGTAGACTCTTAGGCTGTGTTCGATTGCAAGAAATGAAAAGTGGGAGGAAAGGAAAAGTGGGGGAAATGAATAGGTTTGGGAGACATTTTTCTTTTTTTGGTTTGACATTAAATTTATGGATGGAAACAATTCACTTATTTATCAATTGAACGTAAATACCCTCATTAAAAAAATATATATTATACATTATTAAATATAGTTTTTCCTATGAATTAATGAAAACTAAATAACATTTAAATTATATTTATGTATTAAACTGCTATAAATTTTTTAAAAAACATATTAAATTAGAATTAGATTTTGTTAAACAAATTTATCAATTCCTAGATAATAATATTATAAAATTTGCACAAAATTATAGTGATTTTTATCATAATGTAATATAATATTTATTATTTAATTTTAAAGAAAAAAGTAGAAATTAATTATATATAATAAATATTAAATATGTTATATCATTATTAAATCAATATATATTTAAAATAATTTAATATATAATTATATTTTAAAAATTAAAAAAATTTGCAGAAAGTGTTGTTGCCAGTCGAACAACATCTCCATCGGCGCTCGATGACGATCACATGTGGCAGTCACTACCATCACCTTTAGTATCCCATCCAATGATCTATTTGATTATGCAACTTATACCACCAAAAATGCCGCCTTTTTGCTACACGCAATGAATCTTTTTTTGGATCTGTCGTTAAACTTCCCTTCTAACAACAAATGGCGCATTCATCGATGACGAAACCACCTTATACGAGGAGATGACTGGCTGATGATCAATTTGATACCTGCGGTGATGCTGGACACTTGGATGTGCTAGCCATTGCTGATGAAGCCAGTTGAAAATTTTTTTCAAATTTCACTAATTTTTTAATTTTGAAAAACATTAACTTTGTAATTTTTTTTATTTTTTAAAATAAATTAATGAATTATATTTATAATTATTTATGAAATAATTTAATCAATTATTTGGATAAAGTTAGTTTTGGACACAGAAAAAAATACAAGGTTAGTCTAAAAATTTAATCAAGTATTCCTAATATGAAGTGTGAAGGCATTTTTGCCTTTCACACAATCCCACATTGGTGGGAAACAAAATGTAAATGGGGAGACTTGGTTATATAATAAAGCCTCCTCCTCTCCTTTGACTTGTTCCAAGTTTATGTATTAAGTTTTTCTCTTCTTTCTCCTTTGTTATCTTCTCCATTCTAATTGTAAGAGAGATTGTAATATTTTCTTCATAGCAAAAATTTTCGATATTGTCCCGTGGAGGTTTTTCTCAAATTGAGGGTTTTACCACGTTAAATTTTTGTCTCTATTTTTCTTTATTGCCTATTTTATTTATTGTGGAAGGCAATGCCACCAAAGTTGTTATTTCTAATATAACAATTTGTTTCTTGTCTTTTATTTGAGCTGCTGTAGGAGTACTCAATCTCCTAACAGTAGTATCAGAGCCAAGTTGTCAAGAGAGCCAAGGATTAGGGCAGTGAGTGGTTACTTGTATGGTAATATACATGTCTAGGAAAGCTTTGTAAAAAATATGATAAGAGTCTAAGGAGACTAGGTTTTAAGTGAGACCGCTTGTGATCCCTTCAGTCTTTTTTGGAAGCTTTCTTGGTTTATATTAAATCAAACCGACACTTATTACTATTCCTAATTACTGTTTAGCAGTGGTGTACTTATACGGATATTGTTACTGTTTACGTATACGATACTATTCAAGGATACTGTTCACATATACGGTATTGTTCACTGCAAGACAAATGTCAACAAAAATTTAAGATTGAGAAGTTTGATGGAAACAACTTTGGGCTATGGAAGATAAAAATAAAGACTATCTTGAGAAAAGAAAATTGCCTTGAAGCAATTGATGGAAGACCGAAAAGTATGCAAGATGAAAAGAAATGGAATAAGATAAATGGTGATGTGATGACAAGTCTACATCTAGCAGTTACAGATGAAGTGCTGTCAACTATTCAAGAATTGAACTCTAAAAAGGAGATTTGGGATATGTTAACAAGTTTATATGAAGCCAAATCTCCACACAACAAAACTTTCTTGAAAAGGAAGTTGTACACTCTCCGTATATCAGAAACCATTCCGACGACTAAACATATCAACATTTTAAAGACATTATTCTCTCAACTCTCAACGATAAAGCATAACATAAAAGAGAAGGAACATGCTGAGCTTCTACTGCAGAGTCTACCTGATTCATATGATAATCCAATCCTTAACTTGGCAAATGGTTTGATGAAGTCATCTCTAGTCTTTAATGATGTAGCGGCTACTGTCTTGGAAGAATAAAGCAGAGTAAAAACAAAGAAGATTGAATAATGACTTCTCAACAAGCTGAGGCTTTATCCGCCAACAGAGAGAGATCAAGAGAACATGATTCCAGTGGGAGTCACAATCAGAACATTGGTTCCAACTCCATTGTGCACAACCACAAGGGAAAGAAAAAGATATACTTGTAGTGACTGGCCATTAGTCATCAAGCAATCTATTCTAATTTCTAAATAATTAACATAGCATTCAAATGTCAAACCATGCAAACATTGGTTATAAACTTAAGCTTGTAAATGTGGTTTACTTAAATATTTAATTTTATAATAGAGTATTTAATTGTGTAATATACTCTCTTACATATAAGGGTCTAACATTTGTTATAAGTTTAATCTTATAGATGTGGGTTTAATTTGATTGTTTAAATCTATAATACATCCCCTCACGTGCAAGGGCTTGTCATTTGATTATAAGCTTAAGCATGTAGATGTAGGTGTAACTTGGGCATTTAATTATATATTACAGTATTTAATTTTATAATACACCCTCTCAAGTGGGGCCCTATAAACTTGTAGCGGATCGAGCCTCACATATCTTAATAGGCCAAAAAACCAATGTTTTAATTGATTTTTTTTAAATCACACAGAGGGGATTCGATCAGCGACTCTGATACCATTTTATGTTTGTTACTTTTATAAAGACTTAAGTTTGCAGAAGAATGACGAGCTTAACTTGGTATCAGAGCCATAATGACTCAACAGTCGCTAATTCGAGTCTCTCGTATTTATTTAGCAATTAATTAAAAAGTGTTGTATCCATTCATTCTTCATACAAAACAACAACTTGTCAAAGAAGTTGAGGGCCATAGGGAGATTGTGAAGAAGTTATTGCGAGCAAACAATGATGTTTGTCTTCAATCTTGTTCCCCTTTGATATTCCTTATTATTATTATTATTATTATTATTATTATTTGTGTTATTGTGGATATAATCATAAAAAGCTTAGTCTTTAGGTTTAGTTAATGGAGAGCATATAACGGAGCTAGTATTACTTTTATAGAAGTTTTTAAATGTTATATATATATATATATATATAAATTTACCTTCAGATTGGTAATTTTTTAGTTCAAAATGTTAACATCAATATGCTTTTGTGTTGATGTAAGAGAATCGCACCAACGACAACAAGACACTTGTCCTAACAAAGCCATGAGAGTGGTCTTGATCGTCGGATAGGTCACCTTGGGCCCAACTACTTCTTTCCTCCTTGCCTTGGTTGTGGAAGTAGAGATATTTGCAAAACTAACAAAAAGGTCAAGGGATGCTGGTGTTCCCCAACGTGCATCATCTGATACTCAAGTCAGCCATGGATTAGGCAGTTAATATGAGAAAGTGTCTAATGAGGAGAATAAACAGTCAAAGAGAAAGAAGAGTAAGAGGAAAGAGATCCTAGCTCACTCTTGTTGGTGACCTCACACTTAGGAGATTCTTAGGATAACACAAGAATGACAATGCCTAGGGTTTCTCATCGAATGATTTCAGCTATCTTGTCTTAACCCTGATTACTACTTCTATAATCCCTTTATGATACGTGTGGATGATCTGCGACGCTTATCCCAGGCTTGATGAGCGGTTAGATGTGCTTTCTTGGTCACCAAGTTGAGCCCGCTATCGTTATCCTTGTGTTGTCACATTTCCGAGCAAACACGTGGATGGAGAGACCATTTTACTGGAACCTGCAATGGGGGACCACTTTCTTTTGTTTAGAAACATGCTAAACAATTGTTGTGCTATGTTGTCTAAGCATTTACCATGTGGTTGGGAATAAACGGTATCGCATAGTTGACTGAATAGTTTATTCAAGACTTAGAGTGCTCAAATTAAGAAGGTCGGAGCATTGCAAAGGTGTGTTTCCGAGTTGAAGCGAGCTGGGACAGCTCATCAAGGGCAATTTTGTCTTTTTGGTGTTGTGTTTTTTTTTTTTTACATTTTGTTATATTAATTTTTTTAAGAATTAATTTTGAAAATATAACTATTGTCTTCCTTGAGTATTCATATGATTAAGAATTAGCACTAACAATAACCCTCCAAGGAAATTAAAAAGGGTCAAACAAAAAGTCGTATGATTACTCATAATTGGCACATGTATATGTTCATTGCATTTAATAAATTTCTGCCATTGATTTTGATTAGTGAAGACTTTAATTTGTAACTGAGAATTATTATTATTATATATTTTTGCTATAGACTCCAGCTTGTTGACTATTGACAAGTAGTTAGCAATGGTAGACAATTAGTTGGGGCATGGGCTAATTATTTGGACCGTATTAAGTCAGATAACTATTAATTTCTACAAACCGCAAGCTACTTGTTCTCTCCACCGCGAATGAGTGGATAATGTAAATTATTTCTTGAAGGAAACTGGTTTTGTAGCCGTTGAGAACGGTTCAGTGGATGTCAGAAACAGTACAGTTGACAACGATTTTTTTTAATTAATTTGCAAAGTTGTTATTTTCGAATATTTATATTTTATTTACGTTGACCATTGACGAGTAGTCATCAACTTATTAACAAGCCTATACTTCAAACTTTAACCGGCAAGTTCCTCGAAGATTTCATCATCTAAAGGACTTGTAAGCCAATTAGGTTGAGTTTTCAGATCACCTACAAGTAATTGCCTTCTATTTTTTTTTTATTCCAACTAATCACGACATTAACAAATTTAATAATAAGTATATGCCAGTGTGGCTTAGTGATTATATTAACACCTGGCCTTTAATTTTAACAGGCAAGTTCCTGGGAGATTTACTCACCTAGCATAGTACAATCATGTATTTACAATCTCTTTGTGCAAGAAAAAAATAGTTTTGTAAATAATAATAACAACAATAGTAGTACTAAATTTATAATTTACATATAATATAAACTTTTACAACTTAATATAATAGTCTATGTGACAAAATTTATTTTATTTCAATAGTGTTAGCTTTGTGATCACTCATTAACAAACTTTTCGAAGATATGCATGTGCTACTTTTATTTTAAATATAGGAAATGAAGTATACTTATAAATTTTAGAAATAATTAAAAAAATTAGATTAAACAAATATGTTAACTTAAATATTAAATATATTTATCTTTTTTATTAATAAAAATATTTATTTGAATAGATAAAAAAATAAATTGCCTTTCTCTCATATTTATATCTATTAAAGTTTTAAAAAATATTAAATTAGTTAAACTAAACAAAATAAATTTTGCTAAATCCATTTACGTAATCATAACGGAAGGAATATGTACATATGGAAGGGGCCAAAAATAAATTTTTCAAGCTTTGTTCAGAACATCTTCTGATAGACAAATCAGTCAATCACCAAACAACACCAAACTATAATGTACGATCAACCAGCTAAACAGACTTCTTAAATTTGAGTAATGACCTCTTAGTGTTGTATTATTCAATAAAAAGAAAAGAGTTAATATATATTTTTTGAGGCTTTCTTTTAATTAATTAAGCTTGTTTGTTTTCATTTTTAAAAAATAATTTTATGAAAATGCATATTTAATGACACATTTAAATAAATATCAATTACATATCATTTTAAAAATTAAAAAAATTAAAACTAATAACATATTCTTTCATAAAAACTTAAAATACACAAACAAATAAGCGCACAATCTATCTACCTTGGTATAATATAAAATTGTCATGAAACTAAATTATTCATTATTATTATCGTTACTATTAGTGCTAGATTGACGTTACTGAAACTTGAATAACGAAAAATCCTGAAATCTTCTAATTAAATTAAACTAGTTAAATGTAAGCAAAATTCTCTGAAAGCAAACACTACTTTGATACAAATAATAAGAAATTTTAACTTATGGATCTTCTACCATATGCATAGGCTCCTCTTCGCTCTTATCTGCTGACTTCTCAACACTACAGCAACATCTAACTACATGGATCACACCGTTGACCAGCATCTTCAGCAGCCACCAAAAAAATTGTAGTAAATTAATCAGAATTATGGCAAAGAGCAGCCAAATCCAAACCTTGGGATAGTAGTGAGTAATATGGTGAAATATTGCGTCACCTGGCACTTGAACCAATTTGATTGAGAAGTAGTAGGTAATTGCTAAAAATACCACTGTTAACCACATTCCTATGACCAAAATCCCCACTGCAATCCTGTTCCTGAGAGGAGCTCCGCTAATAAGCAAGAGGATTATGGTCAGGGATGCAGAGAAAGAGAGGGTACTGAAAATCATAAAAATATGGTAATCGGATCCATAGTAATAGAGGGTATAAATATCAAAAGGAGTAGAAATGTTGTGACGATGATCCTCGCCGTATGCATGTATCGGAATTCCGGCTTTGCAGTATTGTTCATTTGGGCTGCAATTAGTTTGATTGGTTTTGTCCTGATCCCAGGACCCACCTGGTGGGTTTGTTGCAACCTGGAAACTCACGGATGCAATCAAAGTGGCCACCACCATCAAGTTGCCTCTTAACTTTTCATACCAATCGCTTTGGTACTTTAGCATCTTCGTCAAATTATTTATTGATTTTGCTAGGGGATGCGCTTCTTTCTTTGAATTGTCCCTTGTTACTTTCGGAGATTTACTGTTTCGAGTATCAGTGGTTCTCTTATGATCAAGTTTCTGCAGATTGTTCTGGAATGGGCTGTTTCTGCTAATATCAGAGGCTGCAAAAGCAGTTTCGACGAAGGAATTTACATCCACTCTTATTTGCGGCCGTACTGAAAGCAAGTAGTTTATGGTCTGCACGAAGTTCATATATAATCTTGATTTAACAAGCAATTACATATATGCTGATTCAGAGACTAATATAACTTATAGCAGTTGAAAGAGAACTGTATAATAATTTTTTATTAAATATTTTTTATTATTTTTATATGTCACAGTTTCATTTTGTTATTTTTCATCAAAATGTAAGATTATTAAATTTACATGTTTCTTTTAGGCATCATCCATATATATATATATATATAATGGACATTACACTAGAAACTTAATAAAAATATAAGCATATCAAACTTTTGTAATATTATTAAAATCATAAACTATTAATTCAAGTTTCACTACTTCTGTAAAATATAAAGCTTGCACCTCTAATTGCTTTAGCGTGGCAGATAGTTGCAAGATTGTTTCGCCTTCATGGTTTTTCGAGTTGAGAAACTCCACATCATTCTTTGATACAAACAATAGTAGTTTCAGTGCTTCCAAATGATTGTATCTAACACACAAGTGCAATACCGTATCTTCGTGGAGTTTCACACGAACTGATTGAGGTTTTGCACTTATCAATTCGTGTATGACCTCAACTCGACCTCTCACAGTAGCCAAGTGGAGAGGAATTCTGCCCTCTTGATCAGCAATCAAACAAACATCCTTATTTACTAGTAACAACTCTTTAACAATCTCGTTGTGACCCTCAGCAGAAGCCAGGTGAAGAGGTGAGCGTTTTAAGGAGTCCAGCTCTTTGGCAAGCCCAGGCTTTTGGATAAGAAGAGCCTTGGTGAAATCAAGATGACCAAGCAAAGCCGATATGTGTAGTGGGGTTTCACTGAAGGAAGTGAGTGAAACTTTATGAAGAATGAACGGATCAGTTTGGATCAAAGTGTTCAAGGTGGCTACACAGCCTCTTATGCTTGCTTCATATAGCCTATGAGTTCTGTTAGTCTCATGATCAACTCCTGTCTCCATTGTTTATCTTCTTTCTCTCTGTATCTCTTAGCCTCCCAAAATCCTAGTTCAATGAAAGTGTTCAAGCAGATTTCTTTCCTCTGTTTTTCCAACTGCACTTACGTACAACCACAAGGGAAGGAAAGAGATATATTTGTAGTGACTCGCCATTGCTTATCAAGTAATCTATTCTAGTTTCTTAGTAATTGAGACGGTATGCAAACGTTGGCCGAATTTATGCGCCTAGAAAATGTTGCCACGTGGTTGAACAATAGCCTAATGATTATTTTCAAGCAAGTCGGCTGGATATACAATGTAGAACCAATGAATTCATCGGCGTATATAAATTGATGCGCTTGTCGTTGTCGGCGGACCGAAGAAGCGACCAGAGGGGCCCCCGCCTCATGATATTTTGAAATTTCCTTTTACTCCCAAACTTCTAATAGATTACCGTTTTACTATTATTTGAAAGAAAAAAAAAAACCTAATTTGTGGATTGTCTTTCTCTTTCTCTCTCTTCGCCTTTTTTTCTTTTTTAAGTTACACTTTTATAATTATATTATATATCATATTTTTATGTTTTTCTCTTTGTAATTCATATGTCAACTAGGAAAACTTCATTTGAAAAAAAATTATGTTTAAGTCTTTTTATTATTTTTATCTTTTTGAGTAAAATACAATGGTTATTGTGAAATAATAATTTTTTAGAAAAAGAATGAAAAGATATTTTAAAAGAAAATTTATTTTTAAGTTGACATCATCATATCTAAGAAAAATGTTAAAAGTTAGTTACAAATTTATCTTGAAATTAATGTAAAAAGTTTGAATGCAAATTCGAATGGAGAACTTGAATTTCAGATTATAATGCTAATCTAGGATAACAAATAAAAATATTTTCTATACATGATAATAAGTTAATTATGCAATAATTTTTAAATATAAATACTCATCAATTACGATAATTAATATGTATTTATAAAATAAATTATTAATTATTAGTATTTTATACTTTAATTCATTGTATTAATGTTATTAATATTAAAAGATAAGATTTATTATGTCTCTTATTTATATTTATTTTTTTTAACAAAACTTTTATGTAATAAT
>SNVD02008425.1:0-33032 GCA_013180625.2 Boswellia sacra | reverse complement strand
CTCATTAGATTAAAGGCAATTCAATGTACGAAACATCATACCTGTTTGTGGTGATAGCTATAGTCTCATCCAAGCTTGCCACAGCTTCCTCCACTTCTTTAGACATTTGTATCAACTTCCTCGATTCTCTGGAATTTTCTGCCCCAATGTGCTCACTAATGGCTACTTCCAATGCATCCTTGCGAGTTAACTCAAAAAGTTGTTGTGCCAAAGAATCAATAACATCAACTGCAAAAACAGAATGCAAGTCACTAGGGTACCTCATTGCCTCAAAAATATTGAAACGAATCACCTCGCCATCAAACTCCATGGTGAGAGTGCCATCATGAACATCAATCTTCGTCCGGGCAGTTTTCAAGAATGGCCTCCCCAAAAGAATCGGTGTTGGATTGGGAGATGTCTCATCCTCCATTTCCAGAACATAGAAGTCTGCTGGAAAAACCAATTGATTTACATGCACAAGCACATCTTCCACAACTCCTTTGGGATATGCATTAGAACGATCAGCAAGTTGAATTACAATACCAGTTTTTGCAAGGGGTCCAAGATTCAAAGAAGCATAAATAGAATATGGCGTGACATTAATAGATGCTCCTAAATCTAACATAGCTCTTTCAAACTTGGTATTACCAATGGTGCATGGAATGGTGAACGTACCTGGATCTTTGCATTTCGGAGGAATTTTTCTTTGCAATACAGCTGAAACATTTTCCCCCACACTTACCTTCTCATTTCCTTTCAACTTCCTCTTGTTGGTGCATAACTCTTTGAGAAATTTTGCATAACGAGGCACTTGCTTGATAGCATCCAGAAGTGGTATGTTTACCTCGATCTTGCGAAAAGTTTCCAGGATTTCTTGTTCTTGTTCCTCCTTCCTTGATTTTGCAAATCTGCTAGGAAAAGGTGGAGGAGTAACATATGAAGGAATATGGGTTTTAGGATTTACCTTAGAAGATGATGTTTTATTCATGGTGGGAGTGGTGTCATCCCCTTCATCAGTTTGTGATTTCTTTGGTGGAATCTCTAATTGCTTCCCACTTCTCAAAGTTACAGCACTAGCATTCTCTCTTGGATTGATCACCGGCTGAGAAGGTAATTTTCCTGAGCTTTGACTCTCAAATTTGCTCATGTTAGTGGCCAATTGTCCCATTTGATTTTCCAGGTTTTGGATACTTGCCCTAGTTTCCTGCTGAAATTGCATTGTGTTAGTGGCAAGTGCTTTAACAATATCCTGGAGAGACATACCTGAATTTTGTGGAGCTGGTTGTGGTTGTGCTTGAAATGGTTGCTGCACCCTTGGTTGATTGAAACCTGGTGGTCGATTTGGTATGGCATTTGGGGCAATTGGTTGATGATTCCCATATCTTAAATTAGGGTGATCTCTCCATCCAGCATTATAAGTATTGGAGAAAGGGTCATACCTTTGCCTTGGTTGTCCTGGAAATCCACCCATGGCATTGGCTTGTTCTGTATCTCCTTCTTGCAAAGTTGGACACATGTCGGTTGGATGGTCCATGGCAGAACATACCCACATGCATAAGATTGCTGCATATGTCCTACAGCCATTTTTTTTACAAGAGAGGTAAGTTCACAAAGTTGTTGTTCAATGTTTGAAGTACTTACCTCATTTACTCTTTTTGGTAGTTGTGGCTCAAATTGACTGCTGAATTGTTGGGAGTTCGCTGCCATGTCACTAATCAAACGTCTTGCCACGTTCGGTGTTTTATTAACTAGTGCTCCACCACTAGCAGCATCAATGATACTCCTTTCCATGGGTAGGAGACCCTCATAGAAATATTGAATTAGGAGTCCATCACTAATTTGGTGGTTTGGACAGCTAGCACATAACCTCTTAAATCTCTCCCAATATTCATGAAGTGATTCTCCATTGTGTTGTTGAATGCCACTAATATCTTTTCTAATATTTGTAACTTTCGAGGCTGGAAAGTATTTCTCCAAAAAGAGTTTACTCATCTCATTCCAAGTGGTAATGGTACCTGGTGGTAGATAGTATAGCCAATCTTTTGCCGAATCTGCTAATGAGAATGGGAAGGCTCTCAATTTAATTTGCTCTTCAGAAACGCCGGATGGCTTCATACTTGAGCATACCACATGAAATTCTTTGAGGTGTTTGTTCGGATCCTCTCCTGCAAAACCATGAAATGTAGGCAAGAGATGAATCAGTCCAGATTTAAGTTCAAAATCTATCTCAAAATTGGTGCTTATGCATAGCGGTTGTTGATCAATAATTGGAGCCGCTAACTCCTTAAGAGTCTGATCGTTTTCCATCGCCATTGCTTCCGATTCAGATTTGATTGAACTGCAAGAAGATGGGAGGGAAGTATGTCGTGCAAGGTCAAATTCTGGAGGTGGAGTTGAAATTGACCGATTTAGCCTTAAATTCGAGGATTGGAGAAACTCCTTAATTCTCTTAAGTCGCTGATCCGCTTCTCCCTCGGACATAAAAGCCTAAACACAAACAATCAGGAAATAACAATCAAGAATCAGTAGTAAAAACAGAATAACAAATTGATTAGAAAATCAATCCCCGGCAACGGCGCCAAAAACTTGATGCGTTCGAAACTAGCAAGTATACTAGTCGCACAAGTAATAAAGTGATAAGTAGATATCGTTCCCACGAGGATTGATTCTAATTGAATTTGTTATTTTCCAGCAACAATAAACTAAACAGGGGGGGTTTTGTTGAATGATTAACTAAATGAAATAAGAATGCAAATTAAGAATAACAAAACAGAAGTTAATTTGAATGAAAGATCAATGAGAGACACTTGGTTAAGGGTTCTTTCTCTGCCACAAGATATGAATTTGTGAATTAACATAGAATTGTAATCCAATTACAGCATTGAAGTTATCAACCGTAGATAACAACAAGCTCTGTTATCCCAATCTTTCCTTACTTTGTTGTTAAATAAAACAAGCTCTTTATTTAATCTCTATCCATTAAACAACCTAGAACAAGCTCTCTAAGTTTAATTCAATGGAAGCATTACGATGAGAAAGATAGGTTGATCTAAGCAATAATCACACAAGTTCGGATTATTTAACCTAGGTTGTATTTTCCAATTGCAATCTCTGATCACAATTTTGCTACTAATGATTGGAAATTCATGACAATTACGGATCAAGATTTCTAATCTAGCAATAGACAACAACAGATTATATTCAGTTGGCCATTCCAAATACAATCAGTAAGCAATCATAAGCATTAGATATGGGAAAATACAAGCAACTTCAATTAGAGAATTGGATAACAATTTCTTACACAATCAACTCACAAAATCCATATCAAGGGCTTTGAAATCACCCTCAACCAATTCAGATTTAGTTACACATATTCAATCAGAATAACAAATACAATACAGAGAAATTCCAGAATTGAAAAGGAAAGAAAGAACTTAGCAAATTCTTTGAAAATCTTCTTTGTAGATGAATCTTCTTGGAATTGTAGTTCCTCCTCTTTCAAAATCTTCTTTCTCCTTCAAGAACTCCAAGGGATGAGAGAAATCCAGAAATGCAGCCTCCTCCCACGTTTTCCCCTCTTCAAGTTATGAAAATAAAACCCTAAAATGTGTTTAAATACTCTGCTACAGTAACTTGCTACAGTGCCCCGTATTTAATAACATGCTACAGTGATATATGGAATTACAAATATACACTTCTCATACCATTTTTATCACAACTTTCGGTACACTACATAAATTCGTGAACCGTAAATTTCTCCAGAAAATAGACTTCGAGAGCTTTTCAATGGTATATAGCATGTTATCCGGTTAATTGTATATCGATACAATCAACTCCAAGAAATTGGTTGACTAGCAGAGGTGAAAATGAAGGGTTTTACTCCAATTTTGTGTAAGTTCCTCCAAAACTCCTACAAACATCAAAAACCACACAAAAACATAAAAATACCAAGGAATATAGCAAAGAAACATGGACGAATTGATATGAAAATGATATATAAATAGACACTTATCAGTCTCCATTTTCACTTCTCTCTTTTTATAAAGCCATTAGTTATGTTATATATATATACTTTATCTCCATTATACTAAAAAACTAATAAGCTACACCGACCACTCAATCAAAACACTTAAAGCTAGTCACTTAAATATTAAACCCAGAAAACCCAGAACCAAAAGAAAATATTAACCACTCAATCACGGGTTTTAATTAATTGTTCATGAAACAAAACCCAGAACCATAAACAAAAACATTTATACATTGGAAAACTGGAAACCTAAACACCATTAAGCACCACTAGAAACATTGCTAAACATTTTTAAACCAAGAGCTGCCCCTACTATTCCACCGTCGTTCATCAGCACTGGTGAGACTACTGCTTTTGCCGCTGCCATTCCGATATGCAAAAGCTATCACCGCTTCCATTGACTGACGGCCCAACAATCACCCACCGTCCAGCAACCACCTCAAGACCGTAGTCACATGCAGAGATCAATTCGATTTGTGAGAGAGTTTGGCTGGAACGGAGGAAGAAAGAGAAAAAACAGATTTTGTGAGAGGGAGGAAATAAATGTGAATGATCTCAAGACTTTTAATAAGAAAAATTTGAAATCTGAAAGTTTGAATTTTACTTGAGTTGCGCGCTTCATGTCCTAGTAATTTTTTTTTTAATTCAAATGTCAACAAAGATTAAATCAAATACGTGCCTTTCTATTATTGGTGGGTTGTACCAGGTCAGCAATCTGAACTGGTATAGCGGATGTAGGACAGACTCTCTTGTACATCACTCTTGGATGGGTCCATCAATGCTGCTCTGCTCAAGGGCCACTTTGTTAACAGTCCAAGTACATTTTGCAAACTAGATTCTATTTTAAATTTTATTATTAATCCAATCACTCTTCACTCTTTTTATTTTCTTATCAATGAATTGAATCCATCTCTTTTACTTATATGACTTAGATGCCTTGTATTTAGGAATAGCTACAATATAGCTGAAGGATGGATACAGATGTTACTGTATCGTTATTGTAACATTACAAAACACCTATTTTTAACTTTGTACAATCCCGTTTACAACTTTTTTACTGAAAAAATTGGATGTACCAGTGCACTGAATGTTTTGTAGGTTGACCTCTTACATTTCTAAAATAAGTGACTCGAGTAATGAGATTTGACGTGATGTTTATTTACGAGACTGATGACAATCTACTTTTGATTTACAACATTAAAAATTGAACTTGCGATTTGTTAATGAAGGAGAATAAATGCTTTATGATGATAATATCTAACATAACACAAAATCCCTCCAAGGATCGGTAGGCCTAGAACAGAATAAGATACGAAGACCTGACTTTGATGTTAAAATATGTTACATTCTTTTTCTTGATCTATTGAAGAATTTTTCCAGTGAATTACCTGGATAATGCAACTACTTCTTTTCTAAAATTTCCTCCAAAAAAAAAAAAATGCAGCAATATTACATGTATGAATATCATAACCTGAGGAAATTTCTCCAAATAGATCAATGTAGCTTATACATTTCATTCAACTACTCTAATGTACACGGATGAAATGGACTCACTGTTACATATCGAATAAGGAATTACATGCACCTTTTACCAAATACAAAAATCTGCATTTAAGTGGTTTGATGCACATTGATGAAATAGAATAACTACTACACATCAAAGAAGGGATTACATGCATCCCTTACTTGGAACTTAATAGCAGATTTAAGGATTGGATTGGAACTATCAGCCATGGAGGCTGAAATAATCTTCAGTAGTGTACAAAAAAAGACTTCAGATATTGTGATAATTCAATTTCTATCTGCCACACCATCACCCTTGATGAGTTTTACTGACTATATTTGAGGTGCTTCATCTCTCAATTAAAAAGTAGCAACCTGGCCAGCAACACTCCTTAAATAATGCTTCCTCAGTTTTCTCCTTCTAAGATTGCTTGCCCTGAATAAGTGCAATCCAAACATGATGTAAAACTGATTCATTGCGAAGAATAACAATAAATTTCCATCAATTACTACTGGTTGCTTTTACATATTACTAATCGTCTACTAATTGGAGGCAACCTAGCACCCTCTTGAATGTCATAGTATAGAGACTGTGGTATGACAATGACAATTGCTAGAGTTGCCTTATTATTATTATTATAAGGAAATGAAAAAGTTGTATTCGAATGATTCAAAAGAGAAAATACAAACGTGGACCAGTAGAACACAAGAAGAAAAAGAAATGTCATGGAAAGATTAACATAAGAACAACTCTTCATTGAATAGCTCTCTTTCAAATAAATTGTTAGATATTTCTTTTCACCAAAATGCAAATCTTGAGCATCTACAAAATCCAAAAGAAATTCAACTTATTTCCTTGCAAGAAAATCCCATCAGAAAATTTTACAGACAAAATACTCAAGTTACTTAACAATATTTGTTTTGGTTTGGAAAAGTGAGCTTCAACTCAGCTTTACGTGTGATAACTCTCATTCCGGTTAAAATGACAATGTTGCATGTTTATTTAAATCAATCATTTAGATTTTCAAAATGAATCACATGCCCTTAATATGGATAGGTATTTAATACAAGAAGATCCCCTTATTGCTACTTGTCTAAATAATTTGAAGGCTTTAAGCTCTCTCTACTACACAAGTCAGCTGTAGCAGAAAAAGAGAAGTGACGATTAATCTTTGTGCTCAATTAATTAAAAGAGAAAAAAAGTGAATATTGCATGTCAATGTGGTTCAGTGAGGAAGACATGACGGTACAAAAAACTTGAAATTTTAGCAGTTAGCCAACAAAATTGATAAGAGGTTAATTTTATTACCAATACTGGTTGTGCAATATGAATGAGTCAGTTGCCACTTTTTTCCCATCATCATTGCGATTCCAGTGGTAGAATGCATGTGACCTGTTTTTGATCTCCAGTGTAGAGTGCCCATAGCTGGCTTCCCGAAATGCAGAATAATCAGGTTGTGGGTCTCTAAACCTGCAGAACCAAAAGAATATTCTTGTAAGTTACCAGAAATTTTTCTATTTGGATAGATTAGAAGCAAGAAATTTGATTTCTACTTCAAGTCATCATTTTATATATATATATATATATATAAAGCTCAATTGCTTTATCAATCAATCATGAATTCAACTCACCTTGCAGCTAGACCTTCTTGATTTCCTCCATCCCCAACAGTGATGTAAACAGGAGCGGATTTGTCTGGTATAGGGTAACGGTCACCACTTGATACATTGTAGTTTACATTTGAAATCCGATACTGAAATCAAGAGGTGTTTTAGAATATATCTACCCAATAAAAAGATAACTGTTACAGAATGCACTACTACAATACTGTATAGTTATATGTACACATTTAAGTAGAGCAAGCTGTTATACTTAAATGATCTTAAATAGCCATGAGTAAATTTACAATTTGTTTGGTGAATGACTAAATATTCCATAAGTACTTGGGAAGATTGAAACACTAAAATCCATCCAAGCAAATATTTTCCATCAAAAGAGAAACCACCCCTAAAGCTTGGTAAGACAATAGCTAATTTGAAATAGGATATGATTGAAACTATCAAAATTTGAATTCTCAATTACACATTTACAGCTGTGAATTGGAAATAGAAAGAGAACTATTCTCTGTCAGCAAGAGCGCACGCGTGTGTGCGCACACAGACACACAAATATATTTTAATTGTCTTCCATTGTCAGTATATCAACTCCAAATCTTGTTTATATATGTCTCAGACCATGGAATAAAAAAAAGTTATGACAGTTAATGCAAATGCGATGCTGGACTTAAGGGGAGGTTTACAAAATATGAAACATTATATAATTGAAGTAACTTATGTTCTGATGTCTAGGAGTGTTTTTCTTGAAATTAGTAATAATGTGAAAATACAGTTTTCAAATTCAAAAGTTATTCTAATGGCAGATTTACGTCATCATAAAATGCTTCGATATTACAACTTCTTTGACTTTAAGAAAGATTACAATTTAGATATGGTTATGGTCCTATAGTTTTGCATTTTATAATGCTTTTTTTAAGAACTAATTCTTTACAAAATTTCAGGTCAAATGTATTGGTCTTCAGACCTATACTCTTATTTTTAGTCCGATATCATACAATGGTTGCCACCATAATGCAATTCACATCAGCATAACGACAATGTAACCTAAGAACAAATAATATACACCTAATGAAGTTATGAGATCCCAAAAATTTTCCACAGCCTAAAGAATATTAGCGCATTAGTTGGATAATGCTGCAAGAAATGGGAAGCTGTAAAAGTTAAGAACCATACAGATCTTTCATAAGCATGGACATGGCCAGCAAAGACTACATCAACTTTATAACGGATGAACCAACTCTCAAAGACTGCTCGCATACTTTCACCCTCCATGAAGTGTGCTTCGTTACTGTTGTAGATTGGGACATGCATGAGAACAATTAGCCAAGGTGTCTTCTCCCTGTCAACCTTTTTAAGTTCATCTCTGAGCCAAACCCATTGAGGTGTGTATTTTACTGTAGGATTTCACAATTAAATCAAATAAAAGAATACAAAGACAAAAAGTAATTTTTCCATATTAAAGAGGAAAACAAAAACAAACACCATAAAGTAATGGGAAGCCAGTTTTGAGGAAAGAACACAAAAGGTGAAAATGATAACTGACTCCCCTTTTGCTGCTTCTTATAAATAGGGTTTGTCCTACTTTCTTACAGATAACACAATGAAAAAATCACATATTTGTTGTCAGGTTTTAGAAATCTGGGAACATCTCTAGCCTCTGCCAGTCAAGATTTTCTCTCTCCCTCTCTTTCTATTACACTTTGCCAGTTATTGCATTATTTGCTTTGGCCATTTTAAGACTGTTGCCCTCTAAAACATTTCTTTTAGGCAAAACCTTTTGAGACAATATGCATGTTTAGTTAAAGGGACCATTTGTTGTTGGCAAGAAATCACTCATCACCAGTTCAGATCATAATGTATAATAGCTTGCTGGCAAGTAACCACATTACATCCCATCATCATATATTTATATATAAACACTCGCACTCTAATGATAACACATATCCTGCATGAAATCTTATCTTAGTCATCCTCAATTGTCCTCAATTGTTTCAGAAAAATTTTTTAGATTCAATACATGATGATCAGTGTGCAGAAAATTTTATGAGAAATGTAGGCATAAAAGTTACTAGCTCAACTGCTTTGCTACAAAACTCTCAGGCCTTAAATTGATGATATTATGTCCTTCTGTCTGCCATCACAATAAGTCCCCTAAATAAATTTTGAAGCAAACTTGGGTTGATGGTTGCAATATAGCCTTAGCATTTAGAGCTACTGGCACCAAATTCACCATAAATCTATATAATCATTATTCACCAGTCTAGGATCATGGGTAACCAAAATTTTGTTCATTCCTCATTCTTTTTACCTCAAATAAACTCAGCCTCCAGTAAGACTTGTTAGTTATTTAAGCAAACGATGCTGCTATACCAACCAAATTAAGGATGTGAGAAACAGTCTGCTGTGAGAAAGGGGGAAAACATAAAATCTCAGTTTCACCATCTATCAGTTTATCATTAAGAGAACACTTAACCAACAGTCCTAAATCACTAGATGACACATTAAATTCTAATAATTCACCGTTAATCTAAGAAATGAAGAGGGTGAGAAGAAAAGGGAAGTTACCGAATGGAGAGTAGCTGGATAACACAATTATATGGGCAGATGCGCGTCTGATAGCATACCATAGAGGATTGCTGCTTTTGGAAGCTAAATAAGGGGTAGGGTACCGATGAAGATAGTTTTTGAATGGAGTAACTTCCCCCTGCAAATATATATTTCAGTCAGTTGACAACTACAGAGGAATTATTTTGTCGGTTGTAAAGTTAAAAACAATATATTCTTATGACATAACAGACCTATGCAATGACTTAATATGTAATCAGAACTTTATGACCATGTATGACATTAAATCAAAACAACCACACAACTCATCATATTGCTGGAATATAACTAACGCATTAAACTGCAGATAGTAGGAACATTAGAAAACCATTCAATTAACAGATATGCACATATAGAGGCATCTTAGAACAATCATTTAATGCTTCTACCTGGAGTTTAGTATGTCTAGATGCACATTAGTTCACTATATTATACCTAGGGCAAATAATGTTTCCTAAAACTGCTACAAACTATGAAATTGGTGAAAACTGTAGATAATTTAATTAGCCGGACAGTTTGTTATTAGTTCAGTATATTATACCTACGGAAAATAATGTTCCCTAAAACTGCTACAAACTATGAAATTGGTGGAAACTGTAGATAATTTAATTAGCCGGACAGTTTGTTATTAGTTCAGTATATTATACCTACGGAAAATAATGTTCCCTAAAACTGCTACAAACTATGAAATTGGTGGAAACTGTAGATAATTTAATTAGCCAGACAGTTTGTTAAATGATTCTATGGCTAAGAACTTAAGACATGAAGGATAATAGTTTTGTGATCTAGCAAGAGCATGCAATTGGTTGATTCTTGCATATCCTTTCAGATAAAGGAAAATGAGAGTAAAAATGCACCAGAACAGAGAAGTGAAGGGCAAAATAAACCAAGAAATTAACAGTGTAATGAAAGAACTTTCAAGACTAAAAACAATGGTCTCTTTACCATGTAAGGCATGTACTCTATTTCATGATTTCCAGCGGACCAAATCCATGGCTGATATGCTGCACTTCGCTCAACAAAGCGACCCCATGAATCCCATCGTGTGCCAACATCATTATACTCATATCTATCGGCATAAGAGAGATCTCCTACGAACAAGACAGTTTGTCCTCCACTGTGAATGTAATGCTCAAGAGTGGACAGAGAATTATATGTCTGCCCCAAGTCACCTGCAACATACAAGTACTTTTTCATATACAGAGAATTTGTAAAAAAAAAATAATAATAATAAATAAATAAAATAAACTCTTCTACAAGAGTCTTGCAAGATAGGTCTAAAAGATACGAGTATGTTTCATGAACAAAATTTGAATTGACAAGTAGATTGTCATCACTTGTTGATTGATGATCTTAATGACCCCAGTGTTATTTCTGACTTCGACACCATTTGAAACAATGAGCATTAGATAGGTTTTGAAGATTTCAGGCATCTTTCTAAAAGGAGCAGGGTGTTGTTTAGCAAATGTAGCCAACGCTATTAATTGCCAATAGCTGCATGATTTATAACACAAAACTGAGCAGTTCCAATATGAACTCTGCAGGTTGGCTATGGTGTCACTTTAAAGTAGTATGATAAAGTCTCTCAAATGGAAACTTTTACAATCATCTGCAAAGTGTTAGCTAAAGGAAACCAAAAAAATCATTCTTGTACACTTGAATGCCTACTGGATTGGTGAAAAGGTAATCACCATAAAGGAGAAAACTAACGGAAGCTCAAATACAGATGCACATTATTTGGCTCCATTCAAACAAAACCAGGAACATATATCATGTTTGGAACGGCTTACAGTTATATGTATCTGAGGAAAGACATTTCAGTTTTGCTCAATGTACAGAGGATACAACTCACCAATTATTCCAAATTTGTAAGAAGCATCTGGATCAATCTTTGGAGGAGTTTGAAACCAAAATTCTCGAGAAGAATCACCACTCTCGATCTTGTAATAGTACTTGGTGTCATACTAGAAACAGAAAACCTTCCAAATAAGGAAATGAAATTTGCAAAGCAAAAGGCTTCTAAAGTTTAAAGGCACAGAATTTAGCATAACATTCACATATTACACCATAGTCTATTTGCAAAATGTGAAATGAAAGGCTATATTCCACGCCAATTACCCGACTACCATGATTACAAATTTGGCATGATAGCAGATAATAGCTGAATCTTTAACATCTAATTATTGTTTCTGTACGTCTATGAAAGTCATATATATGTATAATATGCGCCTGACTTAATATCTATGTAAGATACAACAACCTTCTATCACAAATTCTAATAGGCAATTCATTTCCATGTTATGGGAAAACTAGGCCATTATCTAGATAAAATTTCCCCAATCAATTTCTAATTACCTCAAGGCCATCTATAAGACATTCGTGGATGTAGCCAGACTTGTATTTATGAAAAGTGTAGTTGGTCATTGTCCCCTCTGCAGCAAAATCATATTTATTCTCTGATGTGCCATACTGCACTTTGCTGGGGCCTGGTTCGTCAGCCGTTACCCATGAGATAATTACAGCCTTCCCATCATAGTCACCTTGGGTAATATGCACCTACAGATGAGGCACAGAGGACACAACAAGTAAGCCTATAGAGGGGTGAGATGGAAAATAAATAACACAGCACAAACGCACTGGGTGGGGAAACAACATCATCATAAGGTCACACAAACATACTTTGCAGGAATATTGTTTCTCAATAAGTGAACTACATCAATCAGCAAATGAAGCCTCTTTTTCAAGAATGCACATAAAGAAGAGAAATAGCATACTTGTTGGGGAGGATTATGACCCTTTGGAACAGCAAATGCTTCATTATCAAGAGGGATATCAACAGATGGCCACTCTGATCGAATGAAAGCACTGGTGATTCCCGCAATTCCACGACTCGCAAAACTCAAAACCACAAATGACGTGAATAAGAGTTGCCGCCTAAGATAAACCTCCACCATGATTGCTGCTATTGCTTTTTCCTTGATCAACTGCAATCCCCCAAAAAAAAAAAAAAGCCCTTTACCAGTAGTTCGTGAATTTAACAAAAACCCTTCTGATCAAATACAAAAGACAAAGAAGAAAAAAAAAAAAGAAGAAGAAGAGAGATATAATATGAGGCATTGCATTAATTATGATCAAGACTTAATGAAAGTATAGGAACTGAATTCTTTGCAGTTAAGTTACGTGCAAAGGAATACCTTGACAACATAAACATTAGCAGAAGAGGAGGGAGAGAAAATGATTGCTTATCAAATATCAATCAACTCCAACCGATTTGCTGAATTTTAACTTAAGTTACAGCGAGGATAGGCGTATGATAGCAGCGACAATCGTCGCCGTGGCGTAGGTTAGAAGATTGTTTGTTTCGTTTGTCCTGTTGGCAAAAGAATATTCTTCCTCCCAGAGAGTTGAGAACGTGGCAGGCAACCATTCGCTGATCTCTGTGGTAACCATCCTGCTGAGGCACATGGTTGTCACGTGACGCTGATATGGTTTTTATTTTTATTTTTTCTTTTGTCATCATATTTTTGCCCGATTCTATATAATTAATCGATTTGTATGTATATATAATCTATGTATTGATGTATAAACAATAACTTCTATCTTATAATATAGCGTAAATCTTTTGACATAATTTATTTACGTAGATTTATGATCATTGTTTTCATCAAATCCAACGGTTGAGATTAAAAGTAAAAAATTTAGCATTTAATATTATCAAATAATTAATCAATTCTTAGCCATTGAATTTTACAAATCAATGACTATAATTTTGTGTCTAGTATCATATCAAAATATCACTTTCTAAATTTAAAATAATCTTTTTTTAGAATTAATAACAACATTATTTTTACAAAATTTTAATGACCTAGCCAAAGTGTTCCTTTATTAAGTTTCCAATTGGTCTGCTTAACAACTCCAAACTTATTTTAAGTTATCTACTTACGCTCGGTAAAAGATAGGATGGTGTTATAGGAACCCTAAAAAATACTTTAAAAACTCATTTTCAAAATAAACCCAGATTAAATTTTCATAAAAATTATTATGTTATTTAAAGCATATAAACAAATTTAAAAAGAATTTTTATAGTCATTTCCACATTAATGGATCAATATTTATAACATGAAAAGTTGCATCAAAATTTAAGGAAACAATTGATTAATTTATACAAAAAGTATATTTTATAAACCATGAAAGTCGTGCATACTTTTTTTTTTTGAAAAAATATTATAGTAACTTTCTATTAAATATCATATTATATTAGTGAATTTCTATCAATTATGTAGATTTATAATTACAAAATTATTTATATTATTGGAGAAAATTTTAATTATTTAGGTTTTAAAGTAGTAAATATATTTAGAAGAAGGATTGTAGAAAATATTTTTAGGGGTTGACATATCCCACCCTAAATGATATCTTGTAGCAAAATAAGGACTATCCGATATTTGCCCCTTTGTAATTTTTAGATGTTGACAAATTTTGTGCCCCATGTTTTCTTTCCTTTTTCTTTAACAAAATTTTGACTCGATTTATGAAATCACCATAATTACCAACGACAACTTCATTTCTTGCCTTGCTTTATCGCTTGATCTAAATACAAAAGAAAAAAAAAAAAGAGTAATAAAGCTGTAATAAGAGGCTATGAGACAAAAGATAGTACTGATGAATTCTCATCAGACGCTTGATCTTATGAATTATTTAATAATTAAATATTTAATTAAGGTCTAGATCTTGTACGATCCTAGTATATATAGTAGATGACATTTTTCTTTTGAAAGAAAAACACAGAGACTAATTTGTTATTTTTCAGGTTTCATATGTACAAAAGAAATCAAAACTAAACAAAAAGGATTTATTGGTGTTCTCTTTTATTTGATTTCTTAATCGTTTGCTAAATTTCTATCGTCTTTTGTAATGCATACGGTATCTACTCGCCTTGTATGGTCAAACTTGAGATTTAGATTTGTGTGGACGGGTTAGTCAACAAGGTCTTGTGTTAGTATCATCACAGAAATGAAAAAGGTATTGCTTGAGATTTATCCTCTATGTTGTATGAGTAGTTTTTGTGATTTGCTTTTCTTTGCTTATATTTAAAATAAATTTTTTTAAAATCCAATTTTCCCTGCATATAATGTATCCAATATATTTGTATTGGATTTGTCAAGTTATAAGTTTACATGTAACATCCTTTTGCTATTGGAGAACTTTAAAAAATTAATATTTTGATTTGAATGATAATATATATATATATATACACACACACTACCTCACTCCCATCTCTATAATTCGCAAAGCAGTCTACGCGAATTCTTCATCATCTTCTCTGAATGTTGCTCCACTGAACCAAAGAGGGAGGATGGATATCTGTAAAGATACTTCGATGTCAAAGTCCGATCCCAATTTGTGAAAATATACTTTGTAAGTAAAGTTGAGACTGAAATTAAGCTAAAAATTAAATTGTGAATAAGCCGTAAATTGAAAGGGATAAGATGAAAAAATTGGGAGAGCTCTCAGATGGATTTCTATGTGTCTGGATCTGTTGTGAACCATATTCCCTTAGAAAGCTGGTTTTTTCTCTGTTTATCTGCTTCACAAGCCTCTATCCCCCTCTCTAAGGCTATTCTCGAGCTCATCTGTTGCTGTGGTGTTCACCATTCTTGTGTTCCTTCCCCTAGCTTCTTTTTCCTCTTTTGGCTTCCATTGTCAAAGTAAACTCTGCCCCCCTTTCCCCTTTTATTCCTTTATCTTTATTCTATCACATCATATTGTAGACTTTGGTTTATATTTGAATTATAAGTTTAACATTATTGATATATAAAAGTATGTAAGAAGTAGGCATCTTATTAATGAAAAAATAAAATAAAATAAATTGAGTGGGCTAAAAGGGGCTGCTAGTCAGTAGTACACAAATTAATAGCCAAGCTGGGTACGCATGAAATCAAATGCAAATTGTATAGAATAGATATAGGTTGAATGAGAGGGGAAAACAAACTTTTTGGTTACGTAAAATAATGAATGCAAATTGATAATCAATTTTAAAATTTATAATTGAGCATGCATCCATCACATGCCCTTGCAAAATTGGAACCATAACTCCATTATGTGGGCTCTATTATTATTATTATTATTATTATTATTATTATTATTTTCCTTTTCATTCATTCCTCAACCAACATGCCAATAAAACCTAATATTAGCTCGTGCTTAAATGGGGTCAAACTTTTTACATAAAAACTAAAAGTTTTCAAGAATTTATAATGGATTTTTTTTTTGGGTAAATTTGGATCCATAAAAATTTATATTAGTACATAACAAGGTGTATATATATACTCCATGTTTGTCAATAATCATTAAATGTGGGTTCAAACTCAATTGACAATTATCATGATTCCTTGTATGAGGACTCTGTTTGGATAAGAAATTTTACATGTATTGAATTAATTGTAAGAGTTTTGTACTAAGTGTATGTTAGAGTATGATTGGAAAATAGATAATAAACTTGAATAAGTTACTCTAGAGTTAAATATATAGATAACGTTAGGCTATTCGAGCTTAATTATATAATTTAATTTATATATTATCATATTATGAATTTAATATTATGATATTGTTAATTGTTAGATATGCAAAAGGGAAATTAAAAAAATGCCCAAAATTTGGACTTCTTAATAAATGATCATGCTTCTGAAAGTTTACATGTTATGATCTTGTCTGAGGTCTAATAGTATCCAACGAGTGTATCGGACAGTATCTGATGATATCTGAAAGTATTCGATAATATCTGATAAGTGCCCAAATAGTATCTAATACTTAACAGAGAGTTATAGTATGTAAATTTTTTAGAGACATAGTTATTTACAACCCACATTGAAATTTTGACATTTTTTGAATTTTTCCTATGTGAAATTCAAGGATTACGGGGCATCATGGATTCATAGTTTTATATTAACACGTTATTGGCAAAATTTTCTTTCAAGCAGAGAAACTTTAGATGGTTCTGCCAACCAAATATTCTCATCCTTTGTCTTAAGGGTCTTAAGGCAAGGAGTGCTGAAGCTGGTACCATTTATAGTGATGATTTTTTTTTTTTTTTTTTGCCACATGGGTGTGTTTGTGAGTGTGTGTGTGTGTGTGTATCTATATATATATATATATATATATATATATATATATATATATAGTGTTGGGATAATTAGGGCTTGGGATCTTATTGTGTGTTTGTGATTAAGAGATGGAAAGAAAGAGACGGGAAAGGAGTTTGATCAACAATGAGATAGAAGGTAGCGAAATTTAAATTTTTACAGAATTTTTAAAATAAATTTAAAAGGTCAAAAAGTATTTTATGCTCACACATCCATTTTAGAGATATTTCACCATTAACAAGAGGGTTATTTTAAGATATTTCCTAAAATTGAGTACACCATTTTACTAAACTTTAGGATTATAGGTAAAATTTGCTCTTTAATTTAAAAAAAAAAAATGATTGAGTCATGAATGTAGGTAAATATGAAGGTTTAACTACATCACATGAATTCACTGTAACCTAAGTAAGTTATCCTTCCAAAACATTGATGTTTTAAGGATTATATCGATTATTATTTGTAGGGCGGGGTTTTCAACATTCATAAAATTAATTTTCACACCTATCATTCTAGACACACACATTATTAATATATTGAGAAAATTTAATTTCTATTTAATTATTTTTAAATTTTTATTAATAATTTAAATAATTATCCAAGTTAAGTGGATCAAATTTAATTTAACTTAATTAAAATCTAATAAAACTATTTTTTATCAAAAATTTCAATATATATATGTTTTATAATTTTTTTATATAAATATCTCAATTCTCATATAACATTATGATTTTTTGTTTTTTGAATTTCAAAATAAGTCTTAATTTATCAAGTTGATGTTATGATTAATTTTAAAATTATGAAAATGAGATTAGAAAAAAAAGAAAGCCTAACTTATAAAAATTTAAGTAGTGGGGTGTATTTAGAAGTATGAGCATGAAAAAAAAATTTGTGGGTGCAAATAACCTCACCCTTATTTGCGATATAAGCTCAGTCAAGTTATATTTTATTAGAACGTAAATTAAGTTAATTTATACTCATTTTACACGTTCTAATTAGTAGAACATAGGGACATGTACTTTGATATCTAAAATAATTATATTTAATAAACGTTTAGTTTAAAATTTTTTAATTTTATTATTTTGTTACCTCCAATTTGTCTACAAACTGACAATGTAAGCTATAATAGAGTAGGTTTAAGTTGTAAAATACTAAAATAAATAACTTCACACCCTAATATTAATGAGTTTCATCTAGTCATTTTGCATGCCTCCGTAACCAATGGCTTAAAAAAATTTATTTATATGATTTTTTTCAAGAGCCAATACCACAAATCTCTTCTCAGGTTTGCTGAAATCTTACATGATCACTTCTGATTTTAAAAATCTCACTTACCTCCCATCTTTGTTAAGAATAATTAAAACTTTTGTTAAAAACAATATAAAGTTCTAAAATTACCAGTTGACTGGTAAAACATGTTCAAAATAAAAAAATAAAAATAAAACCTAAAACTTGCAAATCTTCTTCCATCCACCACTACCTCAAGGTTCTTAAAAAAAAGATTACTATCACTATAAATATTACATAAACTTAAAAAAAAATTTTTATTAAGAAATTTACATTAAAATAATTTATTAAAATATTGAAATAATAAAAAATTTATTACATTTGCATGTAAAAAATTATCTTATAAAGTTTAAGTCTTTCAAGATAATTTCATTATTTTTATAATTTTAAATTTTTTGTTATTTTAAAATGTTAAATATTTTGAATAGTTAATTATGAGTAATTTGAAAAACATACATATATATATATATATATATATATATATATATATATATATTAACGAAATTTTTAATGATTCTTAATAGAAAGAGAAAGTAAATAAGATTTTTAAAAGTAAAAGCGATCGTATGTGATTTTAGCAAATCTTAAGAGAGATAATGGAATTAACCCTTTTTTTTATAGAAAATTATAATTTTAATCGTTAATTTTAATTGGCAAAACGAGAATAGAATGTAAATCAGTTATCAAAATAAGGACATAAGTAATGTCATTTCTAGTTGCTTCCATTTATAGAATATGCCAAGTCAGCTCCTCGATAATGTTGCAAAGGGACAAAAGGATCATAAATGTTAAATCTATACGATGAGCAAGAGCAAAATAATCTCGGCCGTTCATCAAGTTGACTTACCTACTCAGTCATCACGTTTCAAGTCAACATATGTTGACATTTCAAATCACAAATAATCACACGCAAAAGCGACCCAAAATCAGCCAAGAAGACCCATCCACCAATGGTCCACACCCGCAAACGTATTGATTTTATTCGCAAACAATCACGTATTTTATTATATATACAAATTATTTATCAAATTATATATAAAATTATATAATTTAAAATTATCGTATAAAAAAATAGAAAATATGAAGGCAAACTTTGTGACCACAATATAATATAATTTATAATATAGAGAAATTATTACTCTATACTGATATGATACTATTTTCAATTTACAATCTATTTAAAAGATTTTTTTTTTTTGTTTTGAGATTTTACATTGCTTTTGAGTATTGTTTTTTAAAATGTTTTTGGAAATATTTTAACCTCTTAATCTTTGCATGTTCTTTTTTTTCAAAAATAAATTATCTTTTTAAATTGCATCCAAATTTTATATAAAATAGACTCTATACAAATTTGTTTATATACCTTTGACTAATTAAATATAAAAATAATAAAAGAAATAACAAAATATAATCATATTGAAGGTTCTTTTTTTTAAAGGAAATATTATAATCTAATGATTTTTTTAATCGTCTAATTAAATTCAACGATGAGAGACGGATATAACTTCGTTTGTTTCTAAAGACTCAAATATGTGGATTGAAATGCTAAATATATTAGAGGTGATCTTGCTCGATAGTTGTTTAGCAAAAAAAATAAATTTTTTTATCAAATATATGTTAACAAATGAGGTATATTTATATTTTAAAAGTCGACGTTAAACACGGTTATTATTTTTAAAATATCGCTCCTAATATAATCAAGGATGTAACAATCTTTTATTTAAAAAAATAGCATCATTTTTTATTAAAGTTTTATTGAAAAAAGAAAAGTATATACCACATTGATATTGTTAATATTCTTATATTTGATAAGGGAAGGAAAATGGAACTGGTAGAAGTAGAGCAGTTGTAGGTTTAGTTGCACAAGTGGAAGTAATTGGTTGGATACATAACACCGACAAAGACGATGACCGACCAGTCGTTCCTTTCCTTCCTTTCTCAGAACTCTCTCTCTCTCTCTCTAAACATTTACTCAAACACAATCCAAGCAATTCCAATCTCAAACTTTCTTTCTTCACCAACACTCATTCATGGAAGACCCATCAGAGAAAGAAGCGCCTCCGCCTGTTCTCAACGTCTTGGAAGCTCTCAAACAGGCTTCTCACGAGCTTCAAGCCCACCCGACTTCCATCTCTGCCCACTTCGACTCTTCCGCCATTAAAGCTCTGTTGGAGCTCGAAACTGAGTCCGACGCAATCCTCTCCAAGGACCCACATCTCTCCACCCTCTCTCAACATCTCGCTGACCTCAAAACCCTCGTCGACACCCTTCAAAGATCTCGTGGATATAGCTTGAGAAACTTCCTCACTCGCCGTGTCTCGACTCACTCTATCTCCCGAGTTGCAGGCTCCATCGAGAGTGAAATACAGGCGTGGATTGATAGGGAGAGTATTGAGAATCTCATCAAAGGGTTGAAGGATCCAACGCCTGAGGACAAGAACGAGGAGGAGTTGGTGAAGCTGCTGACTCAGTTCGAGGGCCGAGTCTCACAAGGGTTCAGTCGCGAGTTGCAGGATTTGGTGCTGAAATCGAAGGTTTTTTCGGCGCTTGAAACGGTTCTTTGTAGCTCGAGCTCTTCGAAGAGAATAAGAGAGCACTCTGCATATGCTGTGGCAGCTTTGATTCGATTCAACAAGGATGTGTTTGTGGGTCAAGTGTTGATGGGTCCAACAATTCACGCTTTGTTGACAATGGGATCGGTTCATTCAATCACGGTGTTGTGTGGATTGATCAAGTCGATCAAATCACCGCTGGTTGATGAGATTGAATCAAACGGTGGAATACCACGAATCATCAGCTTCTTGGATGTAAAAGATTTGCAAATGAGAATGGTGGCAATGGATTGCATACTAGAAATTGGTTACTTTGGGAGGAAAGAAGCGGTTGAGGCAATGTTGAAACAAGGATTGATAAGCAAATTGGTGGAGTTGCAAAGATCAGAACTTGGAGGGGATTTGATTGATATGGATAGATTTAATGAGAATGAAGAGAAAAGAGAAAGTAGGCAAAAGAGGTTCTTGGAGAGGCATCCATTTGCGAGCTGTGTGGCAAGATTTGCAGTGCAATTGGAGGTGGGAGAAGGTTTGAGGCAAAGGGAGAAGAGGGCATTGAAGCAGGAGATTTTGAAGAGAGTAAGAGAGGCATCTGTTTCTGATGCCGAAGCTGCCACCATTCTTGCTGAGGTTTTGTGGGGTTCTTCACCTTGAAATTCATAAATGAAGATAAATCTAATCTTGTTAGTTTAGTGGTTTACAAACATAGTTCATTATAGATTCTTTGCTTTTCTTTTGTAATTATCTGTACGTAATAGATAGTGTACAAATCAAATGTTGAATAAAGTGATCTATTCGTTCAAGATCGGATGGTTTGTTGCCTTTGTGTCATTTGTTTCTTAACCTTCACGAGATTTGCTGCTGGGTTAAAAAAAAAAAAAATTAGATTTAAGGTTACTAGAGAGATCCCAACTGGTTTGGTTGAACATGTACTTGGACAGCAGATAGCAACAGCAACATAATTTATTTTAATAGTAGACATTAGTCGCTAGTAGACATTAGTCGAATGTTAAAATTAATTGAAGAATGAACAACAAAGATGTAAGGTTTTGTTCTTTCTTGTTTTCAAATCCTGTTTTCTGTATTACACATTTTTCAATGTAATTTATATTTAATTTCAACCGCATATTCTTTTCAAAATTCAAAATAATTCAAAATTAACCAAATATTCCTAAATTCAATTGAAAACAAAAATACTGAATTCATAAAAGAACACACCCTAAATGACTAAGTCTGGAACAAGAGGGATGAAACGTTTTTCATCAGAAAACTATAGGGGGTGCTGAGGTATTTAACTGTTAAATATAGGAAAAATTGAGAAAATAGACACAATTAGGGGTTTTTGTTAAAATTTAAACACATCCTGAAAAATTTTTACGTCATAGACACTTTCTCGACAAAATATTCAAATATCTTTATAAAATCAATTTTTTTCCAAAACCTTATTAATTCTCTCTTCCGACAAAAATAAAAAAAGTAAGTAAACGAAACAAAGAAAAAAGAAACCAGTCACTCCTTCATACATTTCACTGTCTGAAATAACTTTAACAGTTGAAGCTGAACAAATAAGGTAAGAACAACTTTTCTTAATCTCTCTCTAAATGGTATGAAAATTTCATTAGGTTGTAATGTTTTCGTTATTTCTCGTTTTGGTAACTATCAACTGTATTATGTAGCTTAAATATGGGATATGTATGTGAATTAAGGTTAGAGATAGTGTCGTTTTTGTGAAAATTAGTTGGAAATTGGCAATCATTGTGAGAAAATCTGGTATCGCTGTCGACGGATGAAGAAGACGAGATTTGTCGAGCGTCGTCGAGTGTCGAGCGGTTTTGTTGGATCGAATCTCGACATGTCGGATGGTAGTGTCGAGTGTCTAGGCGTTGTGTCGATTCTGGGTTTGAGTGTCGTGTTAGTGCGTCGAGTTGAGTGCCGAACGTGACGAGTGTCGGATGCAAATTCGTTGTGTTCATGTGTCGAGTATATATGTCGTGTTAGTCGAGCGTCGGTCGTTGTGCGTCGCGTGTCGAGTTATTTGTTGAGTGTCAAGTGTCGAGGGTTTTGTGTCGAGTGTCATCGAGCGTTTGGGCAGAACAATCGTTTTTGTGACTTTTGTAAACAATTTCATAATGATTTTTTGTCCATAGACCTTATATGATATGTCTCTATCATGCGGGAAATAGAAACTTTATACATACTTATTGTATACAATGGTTCTTGGACTGTGCAAGAGAATGATGGTTATTTGTACATCGGTGGGATGGGGAAGCCATTGATAATTCGAAGGTGTGCTATCTATAATGAGTTGGTTGACTGTATTAGTACTAAAATGGGTTGGGATCTTCGTAAGCATAACATAAGTTTAGAGGTTCAATTTGCTTGTAAGGGTGTTCTGCCAATGCCGATTCGTATTGAGACTGACGATGATGTTTATTTTTTTATACAACGTTGTTTGGAGGACTAACAATCATATAGGCCATTAATTGTCAAACTTGAAGATAGAGAGAAGCAAAGACAGAGGTCAGGATCCGATGTAGTACGTATGCGACAAAGATCTTCTCATCCCTCTTTGTTTCGTTCAGCAAGTGGAAGTAACAAATTAAGTGAGTCTACTCCTGTTTGTGCATAACTACAATTGAATGATGACGTTGGCATTGAGTTTGAACAGTATTTAGGGCATGCAAGGCATGAGTCAGTTGGGGTTGGGGTGTTATTTGAAAATGAAGAAGGAGTGCCTCCGTCGATTCCATCGAGATTGGTACGTCATCTTGATGGCATTAGAGAGTTTGAGAGTCTAGGTAATAGTGATGATGTTAATGATGACGATGGTGGCGATGAAGATTACGAAGATAATGATGATGGTAGTAATGATGTTAGTGCGCATGTTGACGATGACAATGATGATTACACTATTCCTATTGAGAATGATGTTGAGGGTTTGAGTGATTTTGTTGTCGATGGCTAGGATGTAGACGGTTCATATTTTGATAATGATGAACAGAGGGAGATCTTGAATGATGTGAACCAGGATATGCCGTTTACCGTGCCTTCTCCAATTCACTCCACACCTACTCCTCCAATATATGGACATCAGCAAGATCTGGTGTCGAATAATGAGCCAAGAGTGGATGCAAATCGTAGACATGAAGAAGGTAATTTGGGCTCTGAGAATGACAACCGTCGGGCTAACATATTCAGGTGGATGCCGCCTATTGTGCATTCATCATCCATAGATGGCGATGATGCCTCATCGTTTGTAGTTGACGGGATTGAGGTTGGGGTTGGACAGATGTTTAACAACAAAACGGAGCTTCGTAAGAAGTTATCGATTTTGGCATTAAGACAGAACTTTCAATTCAAGGTGAGGAACTCCAATACAGCAAGGTTTGAGGTTGTCTGCCATGCTGAATCTTGTAAATGGCGTTTACGTGCCATAAAGGTAGCCAACTCACATTTCTTCCAAGTGAAAAAGTATAAGAACCACCACACATGCTCCGGAGCCGGACTTCACCCAATTCACAAACAGGCAATTGCACATGTCATTGGCAAACATATTAATAGCAAATTCATTGAGGTATCGAGAATATATCGTCCAAAGGATATTATGTCTGATGTTCAGGAGTCATTGGGTGTTAATATCACATACAACAAGACATGGAGGGCAAAGGAGGCAGCTTTGCGAGAATTTTACGGACTCATGAGGAATCATTCACACTACTCCCCCAGTACATGTACACGATTGAGAAAGCAAACTCGGGGACCAAAACGTCGTTGGAAACTGATGATAACAACCATTTTAGATACTTTTTCATGAGTATGGGGGTCTCTATTGCTGGATTTGCATAATCAATTAGGCCAGTTATCGCAGTTGATGGTTATTTGTTGAAAGGGAAATATAGAGGTACAATGTTTTTGGCTTCTTATTTGGATGAAAATAAACAAATATACCCCTTGGCATTTGGAATTGGGCATTCTGAAAATGATGACTCGTGGAACTGGTTCGTAAGACAGTTGCGTGATCATATTGTACAAAATGTCCAAGATCTTGTCTTCATTTCTGACCGTCATCGTAGTATTGAACGCGTTGTTCTAGCAGTTTTTCCTTATGCACTGCATGGATTGTGCACTCATCATCTGAGGGGTAACTTGAAGGCAACGTTCAAGGACAAGACTTTATTGGAATTATACTACCGAGCTGCAAGGACATATCACTGTGCTGATTTTAACTATCATATGCGACAAATTGAATCGCATATGCCAGTAGCAGCAACTTATATTCGAGAGATTGGAGTCGAGAAATGGGCACGTTCATAGTTTAATGGTCGAAGGTATAACATAATGACAACAAATATAGCTGAGTCGATGAACAGCTGCTTGCGAAACCATCGATTCCTCCCGGTGACATTGTTAGCTGATTATTTCCGGGCCAACTTGCAAAAATGGTTCTATGAGCCTCGACAGCTATTTGCTAACTCAGAATCACATCTCTCGCCCTGGGCTAACAAGTTGATAGAGGAGCGTTTAAAGGAGGGAGAACGTATGAGGGTGAGTGGTAGATCTCTTACTATGTATGAGGTTAGAGGCAACGACCGTGTTAGCATCATTGACATGCACGCTCGTACATGCACGTGCCGGGTGTTTGATCTTGACCAGCTTCCGTGTGCACATGTATTAGCTGTATGCAAACATATGAATCTACTGACGTGCCATGATTATTGTGCCTATTGGTATACAACTAAAATATTACTACATGCATATGCTCTCCCGGTTGTTCCTGTTGGAGTTACTGAGGATTGGGTGGTTCCTGAGGAGGTTCGTAGCAGAGTGGTTCTACCGCCAGTCATGAGGAGACCAGTCGATCGTACTCGGAGGAATCGAATCCTTTCTGTCGGTGAGTCTATCTCGTCTCAAAATTGCGGGCGCTGTGGAAGTTCTGGGCACAATCGTCAAACTTGCCGAAACCCAGTTCCACTTCATGACAGGGGATGATGTATACCAAATGAAGGGAAGGAGTTATTTTGTTCTTGTAATATTATTCGTTTGATGTAAGCGATGTAGTCTATTTTTTTTATTCGAATTTGTGACTTGTTCAAATTAATAACTATCATGTATAAAATATTCATGTATGCGGCATTCATTCATGTACGTTGTCATTGTATGAAACATTAATGTATTAAACATGACTTAATATGCGTTGTCATTAAACTAAATATTCGTGTCTAACATTCAGTCAAATGACTAATTGTATACAATAAGCATGCTTAAAGTTCTGCCCATATAAGATCCGTGGACAAAAAATCATTACTAATTTGCTTACAAAAGTCACAAAAATGAATGTTCTGCCCAAACGCTTGACGGCACTCGACACAAAACCCTCGACATTTGACACTGGACAAATAACTCGACACGCAACGCACAACGACCGACGCTCGAATATCATGACACATATACTCCACACACGATCTCAATGAAATTTGCATCCGACACTCGTCACGTTTGGCACTCAACTCGACGCACTAACACGATACTCGAACCTAGAATCGACACAACGCCTAGACACACTCGACGCTACCATCCGACATGTCGTGAATGGATCCGATACCCTCGACACTCGACTAACGCGACACGTATACCCGACACACGAACTTGACCCTTACTTTCCACATATCGGACACGCGACCCTCATTTCCTGCTTCACACAAATATTTTCAAAACCCCTAGACAACTCTTGAAACGCAAACCGATACAAGCATCGGCTGAGGATAGAAGCAAGAAGACGCAAAGAGAAGCCCTAATGGACACTGAGGTACGTTTATTGTCGGATTTTTCGTTGTTTTAGTCATTTATTTGGTTGTTTTCTGTTTCGTCAGATTTGATTTAGTTTTTAGGGAATCTTAATTAAGGATTTGAGTTTCCGTCGGATTTGTGAACTTTTTCTGTGTTTTTAGGGATAAATCTAGTGTTATTATGTGTTTTTTGTGGTTTGATATGTATGAAAACTGTGAAAATTGACTGGTTTCGTCGCGAGGTAGACGATGACAAGTGACAGATTTTTCTCGACACAACATGACACTCGACACAAGGAGTGTGTCAAGTGTCGAGTCTGTGGAGTTGTGTCGAGCGTTTAGGCAGTTTGCTTATTTTAGCCTTTTTTTTGCCTTTTTGCATCATATTTAACTATAACAGCCTTGTATTTGTAGGTTGAAGCCAATGCAAGTGAATTTGGACTGTCCTTCACCCTGAAGACACCATACGGTGATCACTACCATACGGTGATCACAAACTTGACAAGTTTAGACTGTATACAACGGATTCGGGCGACGTTGACTGCAGGCAAAAAGACATGTTTCATGATACATGTTTTGGATTTATCCTAGACATCCGTCACCTGTCCTTTCCATCTCAGTTGGTGCACCATGTACTTCAGTGGGAGGTTAATACTGTGGGGTACGATCAAGAGATATGGTTCCTTATTAAAGGTAAAAATATGGTTTTGATCTGCAATGTAGTTATAAAATCTTAGTTTTGAGCATCTGGTATTTATAGTTATTTTTTTGTTACGATTATTGTCATCTTATGTTTTTTTTCCTTCTTTCCAGGAAGACTGATTCATTTTTCTGCCCACGAGTTCAGTTTGGTTACCGGATTAAGATTTGCTTCTACAATGCCACCAATACCGACTGTGTTAAATCCGTGCCCTTTGTTGGATACGTACTTCGATGGCCAGGACTGGAGCTTAAGGATTTCTATGAGAGACTTAAGCATTTGAATGTGTCTCATACATCGGACCAGGATGTTGTGAAGCTGGCATTATACTACTTGCTGGATCGTTTTTTCATGGCACGGGATCGACGCCGACTAGTCTCCCGTGTGTGGTTAAATTTTGTCAACACATTGGATAATTTTAATAATTATCCATGGGGTTTGGTATCTTTTGATAAGACACTAAGTGGAATGAAGAAGGCTTTGGCTGGGAGATTAGAAAAATACAAGAAGCGAGCCCAAGCGAAGACGAAGCAGGAAGAGAGATATAACTTAGAAGGGTACCCGTACGCCATTCAGGTGCATACTGCAAAACATTTGTGTTAACGTGTTTATTTCTTTCTTTGGCGTACAAATTTCAGTACATAATGTCACTAAATAACCCTTACGTTATTAAGGTTTGGTTGTACGAGGCCGTGCCATACATTGGCACGACTTTTGGGCGAGTGTCCAAGGACTGTGAGGGGAGGATACCACGATTGTTGAAGTGGGAGATAATTAAGACCTCATCCGAGCATATAGTCAAACATGATGTCTTACGGGTCAGGAGACTGGTACGTACGATTCCCCTATCTTATGAAATTGTCTTGTTTTTGTTCACACCGAATCACTGTTTAACATGATGGATTATTTATTGATGCAGGCTCGTCCACTCGTCCTTCTGGAGCCGTCTGAGAAGGAGCAGCAGACAGAGTGGTGTATAAGGCTCGTTAATGTAGTTGGCATCCGGAGAGGTACACATGTGGCTTGGGCAATAGCTGTGGATGCTCCATTATTGCCCACTGAGAGCATTGAGCCACTTCTGACAAAGGGTCCATCAACTCCACCTCCTGAGGGTCCATCAGCTCCACCTCCTACTGGTCGTAGTTTCCCTGTTATACCTGATATAGAGCCAGCAAGAGGCACAACCAGTCCAGACGTAGGGGCAGATGTGGACAAAGGCAGTACACCCTTCAGTCTTGTGCTAGAGCCGTTCTATAGCTATCGACATCCAGGAGATTCGATTTCGATGTCAGGTCGTGCGACCACCTACCATGACAATTCCCCTCCTGTACACGATGTTCCTCCAAGCTCGCAGGTATGTAATATGAATTTACATTCATATTCTTATCCTTTTACATTTGCTGCTTCGTTGGTTTATGAGGGCTCTCATTAATAATGACATATAGGCGCAGCCGGTCCATGATGAGTTCTAGAGCACAACTCTGTGTGAGCCTGCATTGTTAAGGGCGGAGAATAAGGAAATACGGGAGGAGATAGTTCTTCTGCGTAAAGCTGTTGTGCACCTGGGTGGCCACTTCGGATACGCTAACACAATATGTTATAATATTTACAAAACGGATTATGTGATTTCCACGCTTAAGCTGACGTTGAGGTTTGCTGTATTTCAGGATTTAGATGGAGATTCCGACGGAGGTTCGGTTGATGACGGTGAAGATCAGTAGCCAACAGAACATGATTCGGTAGACACGAGTGTTCATGCAGCCGATGCTTCTCTGACGGGCTTAGTTTCGCGTCGAGGTCGCTGCCTACTTTCGGCAAAGCATAAGCGGAGCCCCTTTGTCAGTCCACGGAGTAGGAAGAGGACAAGGCTTTAGCCTCAAGAGAAGGCTGCAAACGACCAGCATGTATAGTCCAAGGCCTCGGTTGCTCAGCCAGTAGAGAGACCATATCGATAGCCATCAGTGGATGCAGGCAGTGGTGTCATCTTGTGGACTCGGGTTCCACTTTTTGACCCATATGCCCTCCTAGCAACTGCTGATGTCGATGCATTTGATGCATGGCTGGGGGGCATCGACGGTGATATTGAGTTGGGCGTTTGTAGCGCTGATCGTCAGTTCTTCAAGACGCTGTTGAGGCCGTTAGAGTGGCTTGCATTTGAGATAGTTTAAGTCCATCTCCTGCTGTCCAATTTTGCGATATACATTTGGAATTAATATGGATAGCTATTACTGTATTTAGCACATGGATAACTACCTGTGGATGCTATGCTGCAGAGCTCATGCAATAGCCGAACCTGGTGTCAAGAGGTCTCCTTTCCTGGACACCACTTTTTGGGTACGTATTTCATAAACATCTGAATTTAAAGGTAATTTCTGATTCCTTCAATGCGCTAACCGAACTCGTGAACTTGCAGTTGAAAGTGAAGTCGTTGTGGGAACAATACTTGGACAGACTGGATGACATTAACTGGGTGAACAAGGATGATATGGTCCAGTATGTCCTGGGAGAGTTGCCCCTCGTTTGAAGACCATAGGTCGAAGTGGACAGGGTGAGAACATTTATATTTGCAGAGTTAGTATGTACCATTTTATTTGAAATGTTATGATTGATTTCCATGTTGTCAATTTCCTTTTCAGCTTTATCTCCCTGTTAACATCGGTGGCAATCATTGGGTGGCAGCTGAGGTGGATTTGAATTATCGTGACGTTGCCATATACGACTCAGCTGTTGGGCGTACTTCCATAGACACAGTCAGAGAGACAGTCTGGTGCTTGGCTGAGCTGATACCCGTATGGTGTCAATAGATGTTTACGGTATTTCTAATTATTCGGCAACCCCATACGACATTATGCACATCGAGGATGAGACCCAGGTGCCACAGCAAGAGCCTGGGGGAGGAGCATGCGGCGTGTACTGTTTGAAGTACATCGAGTTCCTAGCGGGGGGCGTTCCATTGACAGCCATTAATGCATTCACGGACGAATGCCTGCGAGAGAGAATGGCGGTACAACTTTGAGTCAATCGCCTTCATCCACAGACACAGGAGGCTGCCACGACCGTCACGGCACCCTCCGAGGTTGGGGCCTTCACAACGCCTGCTAATCTTGTGCCTACTGATGTTGCGACCACTAAAGAGACTGCTGATATTGTGTCAGCGGATGTTACGACCACTATTGGGCATGCCGACGTTGATTCAGCGGAGGTTGAGCAGCAGCCCAGCACGATTGTACCCTGATATCACCTTGCATTGTATATATTATGGTTATATTATGTTTAGTTACACATTCTTTTCGGTGGATAGTTTGTGGATATTTACACATTATTGTATAGTGACATTTTTTTGTATAGTCGCACATGGTTTCCATGTATAGTGGTACGAATACTTGTAAATACATATTTTTCCGCTTGTATTTGTACATACATGTTTCTCATGTTTTCTGGTTGTATACATTTTTACGGTATAGTGGAGGCGAGTGCACTCCGTGTATATGACTATTGGTCCTCCAAACAATGTTATATAAAGAAACAAACATCTTTGTCAGTCTCAATAGGAGTCTGCATTGGCGGAACACCCTTACAAGCAAATTTAACCCCTAAACTCATTTTATGCTTACGAAGATCCCAACCCATTTCAGTACTAATACAGTCAACCAACTCATTATAGGTAGCACACCAACAAATTATCAATGGCTTCGCCCTCCTACCGGTGTACAAATAACCACCGTTCTTTTGCATAGTCCAAAAACTATTGTATAGAATAAGTATGCGTAAAGTTTTTATTTCCTGCATGATAGAGACATATCATATAAAGTCCATGGACAATAAATCATTACGAAATTGCTTACAAAAGGCACAAAAACGACATTTCTGCCTAAACGCTTGACGACACTCGACGGTAAACACTCGACACTCGACACACAACGCATAACGACCGACGCTCGACCAACACGGCACACATACTCGACACACAAATTTGACTAAATTTACATCCGGTAACTCACACATTCGACACTCTACTCGACGCACAAACTCAAATGCTCGACACACGAGTCTCGACGCTCAACTAACGACTTTCAACGATACTCGACATACATGGTTCGAGACATCTGTAAGTCGGTTTTCACGTATCCAACACTCGAGATGTCGGATGGAAGCCCGACTCTCGGTACTCGACACACGAACTCAACGAAATTTGCATCCGACTTTCGTCAAGTTCGTCACTCCACTAGACGCTCGACGAAACTCGAATGCTCGACACTCGAACCTAGAATCGACACAACGCCTAGACACTCGACACTACCATCCGACATGTCAAGATTCGATCCGACAAAACCGCTCGACACTCGACGACGCTCGACAAATCTCGTCTTTTTCATCCGTTGACAGAGATACCAGATTTTCTCACAACGATTGCTAATTTTTAGCAAATTTCATAAAAACGGCACTATCTCTAACCTTAGTTCACATACATATCTCATATTTAAGCTACATAATACGGTTGACAGTTACCAAAATGATAAATAACGAAAACAGAATAACCAAATGAAATTTTCATGCCATTTAGAGACAGATTAAGGAAAGTTGTTCTTATCAGATTTGCTCAGCTTCAGATGTTGAAGTTGTTTCGGATAGTAAAGTGTATGAAGGAGTGACTGGTTTCTTTGTTCTTTATTTCGTTTATGTACTTTCTTTATTTTTGTCGGAAAAGGAAGAGGGAATTAATTAGGTTTTAGGAAAAAAATGATTTTAGAAGGGTATTTGAGTCTTTTTGTCAAGAAAATGTTTATGGTATAAATTTTTTTTAAAATATATCTAAATTTTAATAAAAACTATTAATTGTATCTATTTTTTTAAATTTTTTGAATTATTATATATTTAACAGTAACAAAGCAATTTTTCCTTGATCCTTCTTGGAAACAAATCAGTAGAAAAGTGGAAGGTTTTTGGGTTGGAGTGTTTGACTGGCCGATAGTTGTGGTTTTCGGTAATCACGATATTGTAAGAATTTTCTGGTAATAGCATGACAGATGCTGATGGCTGAAAAGAATCTGATGCTGTAATATAGTAAACTAATACCGAATACAAATAAAATAATAAAGCATGCATGGATGCGTGTGCTCTGTTGAGAGAGACAAGACAAGGCAAGGCAATAGAAACAACTAGTCAAGCAGAAAAATTGAAACAAAAAATAGTAGAAATTGAGAGATACGGACAATGGAACTTCTTGTTAATGTTTTGAAAGTCAGTTCTAATAACTTCTGATAGCAGAATTGATGAAATAAAAGAATGGACCTTCCTATGTTATGTTAGATGCGAATTAATTATTATCTATATGGTATTGAAAGCAGCAAAGCAATTTTATTAAGATGAAACAGAACCGAACCATTCTCTTGCTATAAGCCTTGGATGGTAGGATGAGCATGCTGCATTATCATAATGCTTGTCTAATGCAACTTTCATCACATTTATATTTTTCGTGTTTCTCCACCTAAGACCAACCTGCCACTAATGAAGAGCTTTTAAAATTGTTCCTCACTTGAGGCGTCTTAAAAAATTACTGCTGATCCAACATATAATTTCAACAACTAATAGATCGGATCAAATTTTTTAATAAAATCTCCTACTCTGTGTAAAAGATGATTCATGACCATTTGTATGCAATTATAGCATCGAGTAATGGAGACCAAATCATAGTAACTGTCTCGTTAGCTTTAAACAACACTAAATAGTTTCACATCGAAATGAAATGATGGCGTTGACTAATATTAAAAGATCATGTTTGTAGGGGAAGGGGGTTAGCAAAAATTTTTTTAACTAAAAGGTTGACCCTAGTTA
>SNVD02008423.1:0-33525 GCA_013180625.2 Boswellia sacra | reverse complement strand
TTAATTCATATTATCATGGCATTTCTGGCCTAAATATGGTTATCATGGCATATTCTAGCCTAATCATGGCATTTCCAACCTAATTCAAATAATTGAAATCAAACAAGGCTCTTCTTGCCCAATCAAGGCATTCATAGGGTAATATGGCAATTTTTACCTATTTTATGCTATTTCGTAGCATTTATCATAGCAATTATAAGTTCTCCTATCATGAGTCTAATCATGTGCTCTAAAGCATGTTTCTAAGCATTCACAAAGAAAAATAAACTCAGACATGTTTCTAGGTAAATGAGGGAAAACGGACTTATCTTGACACACTTATTCATCTCGCAAAGCAAACAAGGATTAGAATAATTTATAATAACCCTAGCATAGTTCTAAGCATCAAATTAAATCCTTAACATGCTTATTCTAGGCAAAATAAAATCTAATTATACTTAATTCTAAGCAAGAAAATTAAACAAGAAAATATGAGGGAGAAGAGACGACTGCTCTTAAGACGTACCCTTTCTAGGTTTAGAGCAATAGAATGCATAAAAAAACTTTAAACTAGAAAAGAATATTTGAATTCTCAAGTGCGTCTTTGAGAGGGAGAAGAGAGGATTTCAATGCATTAGCGAAAGTGAGCAAGGGAAAAGGGGTAGGGGTTGGGTTTATATAGTTGAAAGTTGAATTGGAAAAAACGAAGGAAAATCAAAATAAGAAGGTATTTAACAAAATGTCCAAAAATGAAGGGAGGATAGCTGGCCGGTTGTGTGAAACCACTAGTCGGCAATGGGATAGTCAACTGGCTGTCATACAACCGCCTGCGGTAGAGGCGCACCAAATGCCTTTGTTTCGCATTTTTTTCAAATCATTCCTCCTTCGATCTTCCTCTGCTCGATCACGCGTAACTCTTTGATTTGAACTCTGATTTGCGATCTGTCAAATTTTTTAAAAACTAAACATCCATAACTTCACAATGGTATATTATTTATCATCAGATTCCTCCTAGATTAATTTTTGTGATTTTTCAAATTCATATTAATTTTCAAAGCTTTCGATTAATTTTTCCTGAACTCTTTTCTTCTTGCTTTCAAGGGCATTTTGGTCATTTTTTTTGCTCTTTGTTCATCATCGGGCCTCAAAAATCAAGTGTCTATATCTTGCCCTCTACTTTGGAGAAGTTTGTTAGATAGAAAAATCGATAAAGTACTCTTACTTCATCTTCCTTCTTCTCATCCTGACATCTTCGCCTTCATCTGCTTTTGATCAAACCTCTCATCATCTGTTTCCCCCCTTCAATTCTTGTAAAAGAGGTGTGCCTACTCAAGCGCTAATATGCCCACTTGAGGGCTAGTGTGTCGACTTTAGGGCTAAAGTGGATCTTTCTAATGCATCAAACGTACTTCTTCGAGTGCGAACAATGTGCACTATTCTAATGCAGACAAATGCATTCTTCTAATGCATGATGTGTACACTTCTAGTGTGGATAAATGCATTCTTCTAATGCACCCTTATGATGCTAAGATGAAACATTATTCAGTGTGCCTATTTTCTAAGGTTTGTTAGCACTCTTAAGTATGCCTATTCTAAGGGCTTTAAACACTTTTAAGTCCACCTAATTCCTGAGGTTTTCAACACTCTTTGGTGCACCTCTTCTTAGGGTTGATGCTTATTTTAAAGGCTTCAAATAGTCTTAAGTGCACCTAATTATTATTTAACACTCTTTAGTGTACCTCTTCTTAGGGCTTATGCCTATTCTAAGGGCTTCAAATACTCTTAAGTGCACCTACTTCTTATTTAACACTCTTTAGTACGCCTCTTCTTAGGGCTTATGCCTATTCTAAGGGCTTAAATCACTCTTAAGTGCACCTATTTTCTAGGATTTCTTCTAATGCATGCCCATCGGGAAAATGTTTATCATGCACTACTTTGCAGTCTTTAGACCTTTTCATTCTTCATGCCTTTGGCTGAGTATTCTTCATTCTTCTTTGATCTTTTCAGATTTTGCATTCGTTGGGTTTCATGCCCTTCTTCTAAGAATTCGTGCTTTTATTCTTGACTTCTTCTAGTCCACTAGGGAAAAATTCTTAATTCGTTATGCTTTAGCATTCTTTGTTCTTGATCTCTTTAAATTTTGCATCTTTAGGACCCTTCACTAGGGGAATTCACATCATGTTATTGATTTTTGGTCTCACTGGGGATCTTTCCATCATTCTTACAAATTCTTTGTTCGATGTGTTCTTTGAGAAATTGTTTTCTAGTTTCTAGAGGAATTCTTCCGTGAAGTTCTGGCCAAAGATTCTTTCGATCGGCGTTACTCATCTTTCCTTGTGAGTTGCTAAGCTATTGCTATGGCCGGGTGCTTGTCACCAGTGCAATTGAAAATTCTTTTGGTCTTAAGGTCAATGTAAACTTGGTCTTTTCTTTCTTTTCTTTTCTTTCTTCTCTCTTTTCTTTTCTCTCTCTTTTTTTTCTTTGTTTCTTTTTCTTTTCTTTTTTTTCTTCTTTTTTTCTTTTGGCCTTTTACTATTGTGCCCCTTACTAAAGGGACAGCCAATCGACCATGGGAGGGCTGCTAGCCAGTGGTCAGTCGATAGCCACCCGGTGGTGGAGAGTCTATATAGGCTTCGTCTTCTTCCGCTTCATTCGTGCACCATTTCTTTATTTTTTATTTGATTTGCCTCCAGTTTTCTCCTAAATGTTCGTCTTAACTTCTTCTTTCTTATGATGGGTCATCCAGTCCATCTTGACTTGAATGAAAATGATCTAGTTTAGAAAACATTAAGAAGTCTTCTAAGAGACCAAGAGGTGTTTGTTGTCTACAATGTGGATTCCCACACCATCAATCAGGTATGCATTCTTCTTCATTCTTAGGTTTTGAATTTTCTAAGAATTTTCTAGGCATGTATTGATCTATAGACTTCAATTTCTTTCCTTAGGACTTCTATGAGGACAAGAAGTATGGGTCATTATCTATAGCCTATAGTTGGTTCTTAGAGATAGAGAATGAGGCTGTTAGGAACAGGATTGCTGCTACCAGCTTTTATGAGTTTATTACTTCTCTTCCATTACCTCTTGGCACACTAATCATCGAACATTGACTGCTCTATATAAGAGATGGATGGAAACAACTAACACTTTCCTTCTTCTAATTGGTGAAATGACTATCACGCCATTCGACATTATCGCTCTAATCTATCTGCCATATGGTAGGAGGTTGTACCCATTGATGCTTGTATTGTGGACTCAAGGGATAAGAGGAATTTGGTTCGTCGGCTTCTTGTGTGTAACGTAAAGATCAAGAACAACATCGCTATTTGGTACCATACGTTGTACGAATATTGAAAGAGAAGATCGAATCTAACTGCAATCGAGATTTATTAATATGCACGTAGTTTCATCGTATATCTACTTGGTTCAACGCTTTTTACCAATACATCAAACACTACCTTCTTGACTTTGCTTCCTGCCCTCTGGGATCTCGATCGAGTGAGGACCTTTGGTTAGGGCCGTCCTACTCTCGACCAGTTATACTTTGGTTTAGACCATGCTCGTCGAGGTGTTACTGCAATTATCTATTTTGCTCCATTACTTGAGGTAATTTATTTCCTTTTTACACCTTCGTGTTTTGTCTACATATATTCTATTTCTGATTCTGTCTTGTTTATAGCAAATGTGGGTTTGCGAGTTAGGCGCGCTACTTTCCCCACTTCCTACTTGTCAAGACTTTTCTTTCCCATAGATGAAAAAGTAGGCTGCATATTATACGAAGCTTAAGAGATCTCATGAGCTGGATGTTAGATATGTGCCTTAAGAGTGATGGATATTTTCTGTAAATTTATAGAAACATCATTAATAAATAAAGTTGTTATTATTTATTTTATCTAAATATGATTGTATTAATAACTAAAGGCTCCAGAGTTTATTTATTGATAAAATTTTAAGATTATATGAGATATAGAATTTTATCATAGCTCAAAACTAGTTCACAACCTATAAACAATAGTTGGACACTTTGTTTAGACAAGGTTGTTACGTAGTCTGTCTTCAATGGAGAAATGGTGAGTCTTTAACTATTTGAAGTGGAGACTGCAAGACAAAGACACTTGTATATTACGAATGCATTGAACATAACCACGTGGAATTATATCATTTGGTTGAAATATTGTGACAGAATGAAAATTACGACAACCAAGCACTAAAAACATTCATACCTTGATCTTAAGTGGATAGTGTACCTCTAGTATGTAGCGTATGGTCTTTGACTATAATAAAAAGTGAGATCTAAATAAAGGTCAATACCTTGGCTAGTTATGATGATAAAATCTGTATATTAGTAGACATTATATCATAGATATGAAATTATGACTTCTAAGGGATTGAAGAATATCACTTTGATAGTTTTATAAGATTTTAAGTGATAGAATCTTGGTCAAGTGTTTGATAAAAGTTAGTCATTAAACTAAGATTTATTTAAATAAATTTTAAATCATTTAAATAGTGTAAAACTGGTATTAAGGGATCAAGATATAATTGGAGGGATAAAACGATAATTTATACCTAACTCTAATTATTGGTATTCCATGAAGGATATTTATGAAAACCTATTGCTCAATAGATAGGGCTTAAATAAAATAATTTAATCAGATTAAATTATTAATCTTTCTGTGAAGAATATTTAATTCAAGGGTGCAGTTTTGGACCTATAGTGGAGTGCACCAAAGTTAATAAATGGGGCTCACTACGATTATGAGATAACACGGTACTGAGTCAAATTTATTGGAACTTATAATTAAATATGTCCATCAGGGTCTTCTAAGTAATGAACAAATCATCTAAACATAAGACTAAAATATGATAAATAATTATTTAATTTAATTGAGAATAAAATTTCATATATTAAATTAAATATGTTAAATTATATTTAATTAAAAGAGTTTAATTAAATAAAGAAGTTAATAGGCTTGATATTTAATTAATAAGATTAATTAAATAAGTAATTGGGCTTATTGGGCCTATTAATTAATTAAATGAGATTTAATTAATTGTAAGTTTAATATGGAATTAAAGAGGCTTTCTAGTTATTTAAGATGGACTCAAATACATAAAAGTTCAATTAGATTTATATTAGGTTTGTAGAAACCTAATTAAATTAAATGTTCAATGAGATTTATACTAGGTTTGTAAAAACATAATTAAATTACAAGTCCAATCAGATTTATATTAGGTTTCTAGAAACCTAGTTAAATTATAATTCTAATTAGATAGATATAAGGATTAAAAGAAACCTAATAAAATACTAAGTTCAAGTAATTACAGTTTAACAAGGAAACAAGGGAGGTATATAACATACCGGGGTTTCAATCAAAACCCTAAGAGATAAATAGGACAAAAAATGTGAACAATATCTTTGCCCTAAAATTTGCACCAATCTTAAGCCTCCTACCCTAAGTAGAAACGCAAAAGCTTTTAAGGCACCCTTGTCATCACGTTTGAGCTGCCTAGACCTCTCCTAACGCTGTTTCTTTTGTGTTCTTAGGCAATTATTTAGTCAAGCTACACTCCCACAATTGTTTTTCAGATTGATATTCAACCATACTTGAGATCCAAAGTGGTAAGAAAGCACAAAAATTTTTGGAAGCCTGCATTCGCTAGATCCTTATCCCAGAGCTATTTTTTATTATGTTGATTCGATCATATCTAAGTCTGGGATCCAACACTGGATTTCTTTCATGATTACATCCATACGATGACCTGGGACAAGACATTGCAATCAGTATTTCTTCCTCATATATATGTATATATATATATATATATATATATATATATATATATATATATATATCATAATCTCACCACATTTTTATCCTTCGTAGATTTGTTCTGAGTGGTGGGGATCGTTAATGGTTAGGTCAGCTGTTATGAAGGTTGTTGCTCCATTCATCAACTACCGCATCCTTTTTCATGCGATGATAGCATGATGTGATATATAGGTGACCGAGTCTAGGATTGGCTTAGAGGTCCAGACCATCGTCAGATTCCTCCTTCTCCACCTTTGATGATAGATTCTATTGACTTGGCTATAGAGCCAGAGGTGACCATCTACATTGACAAGATTCACTTGAGCGATCGAGTTCCCCGTGATGACAGTTACTTATAATGGGTGGGCTTGAGCCACCTTGCTATATATTAGGCAAGGTCGATCTGCTGATAAGGTTCTCTATCCTCCTGCTAGTGCTGCTCGTGGCTCTTCCAATTGTACTGTAGCTCTTTTGCTAATCATGGGAAGAGATCGAGGGTTTCTTCCTCTGGTACTGGCAATACAAGTACCACGATCTTTCATAAAGTGTGTCTTTTGGATGCAAGCTACTTCTTTTGGGTATGTCTTGTAGATGTGTCACTAGTATCAAGTAAAGCAATATTCTATGCTTCATGTATGCATGATTTCTGTCTTAATAGTTCTTCTAACTATATGCTTCTTGCTTGGATTAGACCAGTCGTCAGGAGAATGCTCATTTGGATGAGAGATTGAGTGCCTTCAGGCTCAGGTCGCTGCATTTTCTATTGATGATGATGATGACAGTGATGAGTGAGGACTATCGCCATTGGTTTTCTCTATGTTGATTTCTTTCTTTTGTCCATTTAGCTTCCATGTTTGAACTTTTATGCTCTAGATTTTCATGATGTACAATAAAAACAATGAGTTATATGAATGAATTTCAAAGACTTAGTGAAAATTTTCCATTTTAACTTCGTGCACTACTTCTTAAACTGTGTGTATTTTGACCAATTCATATTTTTATATTCAAATTTTTTCAAATTTGTTTCTACATCATCATTTATTCAATTTTAAACAAAATTACAAAATATGGAAGTTGCACACTCAAAACTGCTTGTCGGTACAGAAATCGAAAGTCAAAAACACGTGAAAGGAAGAATTGGAGGGCCTCTTGCCATGATCACTGTCGGCCAGTTGTCCTACCATCGCCGGCCAGTGGTGGGATAGCTGGCCAACAATCCTTCCACTGCCTACCAATGGTCTTTCCATCTCTTGCCTTTTTCTGGCTTCTTCTTGCACTATAAAAGGATCTCCTCCTTTCTACTATTTTTCACACCTTCCAACAATTCCTCTCTCGTTTCTCGACTTTTCTTTCACGCTTCTCAACGTCTCTTTGCACTTTTCAACATGTTTGAGGCCTCTTTCAAGACCCTTCAGCCTTTTTTAAAGTTTCTAAAAGACAATGATTGGAAACTGATCGAATCCAGCGGTCTCTACAGTTTGAAGTTTCTTTGACATGTGAAATTTGACGTTCCTTTTCCTTTTCTCAAAGAGTGCATGACCTTTTGGGATTCTCATGATCATGTCTTTTGCTCCAACAGGCAAGAGCTTTGCCCCCTGTGTGAGAAATTCTTCATCATACTTGGTGTTCATTCATCCAGTTTTAAGAAAATCATTTTGCCTATTATTGAGGTACCGTCGATGTCTAGTCTCACCAATTTCTTCAACTTTTTGATTTCTACTGTGGGTATTCACACTAGAGGTGATAGAGTGATTTTGCCTTCCATCATGCCTTTGCTCTAAATGATGGATAGGACATCGTCTGATTGGCTTTGTCTTCTTCAATTTTGCCTTCTTGCATAGTTTCTACTGGTCTCACCAGACAGTCTTGACGACCCACATCTTGTGACCGTCATTCCTCATTTAAGACCTGATTTCACAATAGTTCCCTTGATTCTAGCTGAGATATTGATTGAACTCAACCACGTAAGGACTGATCTGAGTAAGAGATTCAGCGACAGTTTTCTGCTTCTTAAGGTATTTTTCTCTTAACACTAATTTTTGCCTAAGTCGCCATTTTGAGCATTCAACTTAGCGGGTTCATTTTTCTTTTTCATGCTATAATGTTTTTTGAAACCATCCTTTCGGGTTTTTGACTTAGCGAGCTTCCCTAATTTTTGTTTGAGTTACCTTTTTCGGGTTTTTAACTCAAGAGGCTTTTTTTCTTTATTCTTTTCATGCCCTAACTTTTGCCTAAGTGGCTTTTTCGGGTTTTCAACTTAGCAGACTTGCCTTAATTTTTTCCTAAGCCACCTTTCAGGTTTTTGACTTAGTAGGCTTTTTCTCATTATTATCATTATTATTATTATTATTTCAAATTTGATCACAAGAGAGGCTGTCTATTCTGGCACTACCTGAGGAGGATATTTTTCATTATAGCCCTCTACTTCATACGAGGAGAAAACTTAAGAGACATTCTTCTTGAGTTAATTGGCTTCGAGTCATTCCTGATACTCAAATCTGTTGGCATGGTCCATGGTGGAGATTGGAGCATATGACAATTAAGACCTACATTGCGTGCATGCCTTTGGCAGATTTCATTTATAGTTCTTTCTATAATCTTGCTGCGTTGTGTTAGCAATATGGACTTAAGCAGAGAATCGTGAATTCATTGACCACTTTTGGTCTTGGGAGACCGTTTGCTCGCTATCTAGAGTGTGTGAGGGACTCTTGGTCGAATCAAACCATCAAGAGGAATCTATTCTATGATCCTAACTTTGAGATAGATGATCGATAAAAAGATTAGGTGACCCCTTTAGGCTTCCATTCCTAATCTAGCTATTCGAGCCAGACAGTCCTGTGAACGATGTGGTAAGCCTATTCATAGTCCAACAAAGAGGCAAAGACGATATTGGCAGTTTAACTGTTAGCTTAGATGTTAGATCTTTCCTTTTGTTATCATGTAAAATAATGAGACATTTCAAATGCACATTTGTTTTCAAACAATTTCATTTCATTAATAAAAGTACAATCATTTGTTTTTCAAATAATATGTGCATAATGAGAAAACTTTTGTCATTAATCAGTCATTTCTAGTTTTCTTATTAATTATCTTTTCTCTCGCACTCGTTTCTTTTATTCTCAATTTCACACATAGTATCTCTTTAGCTTGTCTATGTTGATCGACTTAATGAACTCATTCTCTTCCATGTCTGATAAGATAATGGCTCCATCAGACATGACCTTCGTCACGATGGATAAGGCTTCCCAATTGGGCTTAAACTTCCCCCTAAGGTCAAACACTACTGGCCTAGTCTGTTAAAGACCAATTCCCTTTCTTTACAACCTTTTATCCTTATTTTTTTGTTGAAGGCTTGAGTAACCCGCTTCTGGTACAACTGCATATGATATCTGGCCTTTATTCTTTTTTCATCAATCAAGGCCTACTGTTCACACTATTTTGAATCCACTCCTTTTCAGGAATTTCCACTTCTATCAAGACCCTCACTGATGTCAATTCTATCTTGGTGGGTAGGACCACTTCTTAACCAGACACCAACGAGAAGAGCGTATCATGCTTGCTAAGCTTCTTGGTGTCGTTCTATAACCCCATAACACATAACACAAACAAAAAGTTCTCTACCCAATCTTTGTATGTCTGCACCATTTTAGCCAATATCTTCTTGATATTTTTATTGTCTGCTTCTACTGCTTCATTTGCTTATGGCTGATAAGGAGACAACTTATGTTGCTCAATCGGATACTTCTCAAACAAGCCTTACCCTTAGCTTAGAAATGAACTCCATTGTCAGTTATGACATGATGTGGTACTCCAAATCTACATATAATATTCTTGTCGATAAACTTTGTCATCTACTTTGCCCTTAGTTTACTGTAGGACTCAACTTCTATCCATTTTATGAAGTAGTCAATCACTACTACCACATATCGATGCCCATTAGAGGCAAATGACCTTATTTCGCCTATAATGTCAATGCCCCATGAGTAAAGGTCACAATGTTATTCATTGTAGCTCCAAGGGTGGTTGGTGAATCAAATTTCCATTGATCTAGCACTGGTGACATCTCTTCACAAACTGAACAAAATCTTTCTCCATGGTTAGCCAATAAAAGTCTTGCCTCATTATCTTCTTCGTAAGCATTAGCCAATTCATGTGTGGCCCACATACTTCACTATGGTTTTCCTCTATAAGTCTTCTAGCTTCTTTCTCATCAACACGCCTCAATTGCATCCCTTCTAGCACTCTCTTGTACGTCATTCCTTGATGATAAGTAAATTGTCAAGCCAACCTTTTATAGTACAGCCCTGTCTTTCTTACTGGCCTCATCTGGTAGAATTTTGTCTTTTAAGTATCTCTTCAGATCATATAACCATGGCTTTTCATCCATTTTAGCTTCCATTACATGGAGTTCTATGCAGCAAGGGCCTTATATTTGTGATATCACTATTGGCCTCATCTGGTAGAATTTTGTCTTTTAAGTATCTCTTCAGATCATATAACCATGGCTTCTCATCCATTATGGCTTCCATTAAATGAAGTTCTATGCAGGAAGGGCCTTATATTTATGATATCACTATTGGCCTCGCCAACAACTTTTGAGTGCTTACCTAAGCTAATGCCAAGAAAGCTAGAGCATTAGCCATATGATTCTCATTTTTGGGGAGATAGGTGAATGTACACTGCTTAAACCTCCCAATCAACCTCCTATGTGCTCCTGATATGATTTTAACCTTCCTTCCTTTAAATCCTAATCTTCATTGGCTTGAGAGAAGACTAGCTTCGAATCTTCCAACACTTCTATTTTATCGATGCCTATCGCAGTTATGATTTCTAACTCAAAGGTACAGGCTTCATGCTTAGCCATGTTGTTAAACTCTGAGCTCTAGCTTCTCAGCAAAGTGAATGACTTTTTTAGTTGGTGAGACTAAAATAACCCTATTCTGACACCATTTCGATTGATAGCTCTGTCAAAGAGCATTCTCTATCCCACTATCGAGATTACCCCTAGATGTTCATCTGGGAAATCTAACTCCTACGTTTCATCATCATCGATCAGATTCATGGCCAATAATTTTGTAACTACTCTTGCTTTCACCACCTTCTTTGTGACATACTCAATATAGAATTATGACAACTAGACTAGCTATTTTACTAGCTTCCCTACCAATGATGGTGCTTTATAAAGATACTTTATCAGATCCTCCTTCAAGATAGCCTTAATCTTATAAGATTGAAAGTAGTGCCTTAACTTCTTCGAGAGCCACACCATAGCTAGGCATATCTTTTCCACGTAACTATGCTTTATCTTGTATGGCAACAAATTCTTGCTAAGATAGTAAGTGGCTTGTTCCACACAGTCTCGTCTTCTTATGGTAGCATAACACCTATGGCCTCCTCCTCAAGAGCCAAGTAGAGAATTAGATTCTTATCTGGTTTTGATGGTCTCAAAACTAGTAGATTCTGCAAATACTTCTTAATCTTCTCAAACACCTCTTGGAGCTGATCATTTCATGTTACTGGTTGATCATCCTTTAGGAGTCTGAAGATCGGTGAACAAATTATCGTCAATTTGGCAATGAATAAAGTAATGTATTGGATCTTCCCAATAAACCTTCTAACTTCTTTTTTCATCTTGGTGATGGTATCTCTGTGACGTCTTACCTTGTTAGGATCTATCTCTATCCGCTTATTGCCAACAACGAATCCCAACAACTTTCTAGAGGTGACTTCAAAAGCACACTTCTTCGGATTTAGCCACAGCTTGTATTTTTTAAACCTTTCTAGGAATCTATCTAATGCTTTGAAATGACCATCTCAAATCTCAGATTTCACCATCATGTCATCTACATATACTTCTATCTCTTTATGCATCATATCATGGAATAATGTCATCGTCATTTGTTGGTAAGTCGCCACTGCATTCTTTAATCCAAAGGGCATCACCTTATATGTAGATGTGAGGCAAAGGAAAGTCATCCTTCGGTGAAGCCTTGTTAATGTCCCAGTAATCAACACACATTTGGACCCTTCCATCCTTCTTTGGCACTGGCATAATGTTGGCTAACCATTCCAAATATTTCACCACATCTAGAAGCTTAGCTTCAATATGCTTGGAATCTTTTTCCTTGATTTTCTAAGCCCATTCCAATCTCAACCTCCTTAACTTTTGCTTGACTGACTTCATATACAGATACGTTAGAATCATATGTTTAGTAATACTGTTATTGATTCCAGGCACGTAATCATATGACCAGGCAAAGACTTCTTCATGTTTCTTTAATAATTTTTCAAATCTCTCTCTCTCTCTCTCTCTCTTTAGGAGTTGTATCAAATGCAATTAATATATTCTTGGGTTTTTCAATTGTACCAAGATTAATGTCATGAGTTTGAATGGTATTAATATCAAATATGTTAGTGAAATGCAAATTATCATGCATAGTTCCATCAGGAAAGACATCACACAAGTAAGCAAATTGATTCTTTATTGCATTAAACTTTGAAACATAAATATAATTCTCTTCTTCAAAGAGGTTAGGAACACATAAATCTTCCTAATAGACATCTTTGATCCCTTCTTCAATGAAAGCAACAAGGTCGATAGATGGGTCCATTAGTTGTGCTTGATCTTGATGCTTCTCCTCTTTGATCTTCATCTTCTCAACCTCCTCAACCAAGTCATACCTCTTGATAATTTTAGCCTGAAGTAGGTCCTTGAAAATCTCAAATCTGGGCTTTAATATTCTCTTGTAAAGCTGTGATTTAATGACTCCCACTTACTTTATATCTTAGGCTTTGACAAACTTGTTGAACTCCTCCTTCTTGGACTCAAAGTTTTCTTCTTCATGGGATAAATAGCCTCACCTTTTTCTAGTGGTTTGACCCTTGAAATCTGGAAGGAATGGCATACCACTTATATTCTTCCCGAGCCCAGTTCTTGGCAAGTATCCTTGTTTCTTCATTATTGTAACAACAACTGGATTGACTTTATCAATCATGGTTACATAAAAACCTCCCATGTATCATATCTCTCTAACTTTCATACTCAAAGTAGAAGCTGCAATGATTGAGATAGCATGAATGGTCACAATCTCCCGTCTATATTGAATCAGATCTTCTACTGTAAAGTGGAAGAAACTTCACCAAGCGGATGGAACCATGCTTGACTTAATAAAACAGGAAAGGTGACAGGAATGTCAAGGACTGTGAACTCAGGCACAACTTCAATAGGTCTAGTCTTTACTAACGCCTTGAAAATCTAGATGACACTCCTTTTTGAGTCATCATAAGCCCTAATCACGATCTCACAAGGCCTAAGGATGTCTTTTTCAACACCGAACTTATGCAATATCTTCATGGGCACGATATTGATGATAAACCCATTATCGATCGTGATACAAAAGGAAATCTTCCTTCCAATCTCTATGGTAATAAACAATGACTTGTTATGATTCCTTCCTTCAAAAGGTAAGTCATTATCAGTGAAGGTGATCAAACCCTTCTCATTTACCCTATTGGGTTCTTTTTCAATGATGGCAATCAACATCTTATTTGGAGTGGTAGCCATTGATATCTCTACCTCTGCCAAAGCCTTCACCATGGCTTCTCGATGCTTTTGGGATGAGATCAACAAGTCGTAAATGTTGGCATTCGCTCAAGTTTTTTTTCAACTACTTGATGACTTGGTCTTCTTCTTCTTTGGCTTCTTCCTTGACAGCTTCTTTGCCCTTTTCAATAGTCTTCTCTTTCTCAATTGGTTTCTCTTTCTCCTTCTTATGGTAATATATAGAACTTCTTGTCACTCCTTAGACATTCTCATTCTCCCCTCTAGGTGTTTCTCCCTTATTTGTTTCTCTCTCTCATTTATCACTTTTATTTCTTTTTCATCACTACTAAACTCATCCCAAAAGTTTGGAAGAGTCTTGACTTTAGGAATGTTGTCAAATATACCCATGACTCTTGCCTCCTTACACCTTCTAGGTAAACTCTCTATCTTCACAATGCTTTTAGCTCGTTTCCCTTTCTTACCTTCACTACCCTTTTTCACTTTAAGTCTTTTTAGTGGTAGGCCTCTCCTAGCCCTTTTTCTGGCCATCCACTTCTTGGCAAATACATTCATTGGTGTTGACTTCTTTTTGTTGATTGCTTCTTTGTCTTCTACCTTAACTCCATCTTTATCTTCTTTTTCTTGTTCCTCTTTCTCATGGTCACTAAGGCACACAAATTCAGGCTGCAAGCTTCGCTTGAACCTTTTCACAGTAATGTTGGTCCATCTACCTTTCTTGGTAAAAATCTTGGCTGTCAAAGAAATAGGCTCTTCTTTCACCCTTTCAATGATCTCCTTTGCATTTTTCTTCCCTGGGCTCTTTTACCTTAGACTTCTTTTTCATGGCCACCTTTCTAATAAACCCTTCTTATTGCTCAAGTTTGGTCTTCTCCCTTTTCTTGGCTCTCTCAAACTTGCTTGATTTACTCTCTTCAAAAAAATTCATGACTTGCTCATCAGTCAAGCTTGACCCAATGATGTTGGTCGATTATGGAAGTACTCGGTTGTAGTTGGGTAGTGAATTACTTCTTGTGTTGGGCTCTTCAAAGTCTAGATCATGAATCTGACCCTTGTCAATTAAATCTTGAATCTTAAGGTAAAGACAAGTGTAATCGTCGGTCATGTGATCGATCACTTGGTGAAAATCACTTTCTCATGATGCCTCTAATTCCTTGGCAATAGATTTGGAAGCTCTCTTGGTGGCAATGACTGCAAGATCCCTTCGACTTTCAATCTTGCAAAGATCTTCGACAATGCCTTCCCAATCGACTGAACTTCCTTTGTTAAGCGACTGCTTTCACCTCAACATGCTTCGTGCAAAATCCACTAGCTTAATGATACTGCTCTTGATTTATTCGAGGGTAATTATTGTTGCTTCTCTTCTATCTGACCTCTAAATTTTCTATTTGATGCCTGAATTATAAAAATCTTTAAATATTTTGATTAGAAAGTCTATAAGTTTATAACTGATGAAGGCATGGGCCCTATTAATTACCATACAAATCTGGTACTTTTTCGTAGTACTCGTGGTCGTCTTGGCAGCTTTGGCCCTCCAACAGACTAGGTACTCTAGCAAAGTCTTATTGGGCTTTTGGCGAGTCATCTCCAAATCCCTTAAAGTTATGCCCAATTAGGTATTGTGGCAATATTGTTTTACGAACTGCTTGGATAGCTCCTCCTAATCTTCTCGAACTCTTTTAGGAAGGTCATGATACCATACTACCGCATCATCATCTAAGGATAGAATGACTACTTCAATATATACTTCTTTGACAAATGAGTGGTAGCCATGATAGAAGCATAGTATCTCAAATGTGTCTTCAGATTGTCCTCTCCATTAAACTTGGTCAAATTTGGCATGCGAAACTTTGAAGGCAAATCATTGTCCCTAATAAACAAGATGTCATCTAGGTCTTCGACCTCTTTTAGCCCCTTCTTCTTCAAAAGAGACTAAACCTTCTTTATGTCTTTGGCCAATTGGCTAACCGATTCAGGCTCATCTTGGTTGGCTAGGCCTTTCCCCCTATCTTTACTTTGGCTTGTCTCACCCTCATCACCACCATACCATTACCTTTGGGCGGAGACTAGTTCATACAATTAGACCCATTTTGTAGAACTTCGATAAGTTACACCATTTGTTGTTGAAGTGCAGTCATATCGGCTCTTAATTGGACCATCTCTCGATTTTTGTTGTTGGGTCCGGCCATTTCAATGACTGGTTCTTCTTGTCTTGTTAAACGACCACCTTGTCTAATCCAAACTATGATGACTACAAAACAAAGATGTTAATGTCATGCGTGCATGTATGTGTGCATGATATGATGCATACTCAATCAAGGGCATAAATAGACTTTTAGCCTTCCAACCTTATTCCTGCCACCTACGTGAGGCCAAGTCTCTTTTCCTAGGATTTTTGGCCTCATTTCCAAGTCATCATAATGGGATGTGGGAATGCGATACTCTCTCCTCTAATTCTAACATTCAAATTGATGTTGGATTCTCCATGATTATCATAATATGGCTTCTAAACGTCATAATAACCTTAACTCATGGCACATGCGCACCCCCCCTCCCCAAACCACCACCAAAAAGTTTGTTCTTATAGGTGATTTGACATGTGGCACTCGTTCATGATTTCATAAGGTTTGAGTCGATGTTATTCAAGTGGAATTTACATCCATAGACTTTCATCCCATTGAAAATTTATAGATTCTTTCACATGGGATTGAGTCTCAAGGGTCCAATGGTCTGGGCTCCTTCGAGTAAGAGATGCCCCCTCGGACCGATCTCTTTTTATACCAATTTAATAGTATATGTTCAAAAGTGGTGGCAAAACATGAGTCATCTAAGAGTCAAATAGAGCGAAGGACTTCTCATATCGATGCCACATGGCTAGTTCAGGTTGTTCGAGCTCATTGTGTGTAATGTGTCGTGATACAAGGACTCAAAATAAGAAAGTAAGCTATTAGAATTTGATATCCCAATCGAAATCAATTTCTCTTATCCCCAGTGGAGTCATCACTATAATCGGGGCTTTCATCCTGCCAGAGTGCTTAAGACCATGACACTATGTCAAAGCCTCTTTTGAGAGTCAAGAGAACACAAACAAGCCATGAGCACGTCTAGAGAATGGAGACGCTACCCAATTATTCAATTGGGAATGAATGGGGGTAATCTGATCCCTCACTTTAGGACCTAAATTACCCTCATCCCTTTAGAGATAGGTTCAGAAAGTTAGATATGAGTCATTCGCCTTGTCCAAATTAAAATCTAGCCTCCACTAGGGTACACCAAATAAAAATAGCTTATGTTATTATATAGTCTGCCTAAGTTGTTCATTTTATGCGCACATTGTTCATTTTCTCTTCTTAAAGATACATAAGGTGATTTCATTCAAGATACTTGTATATTCATACCAAAAAAAAAAAGAGGGAGAAGAATATAATTATAATTTCATTCAAACATAGGCGACAAGGGATAGGATTACATTGCTCTTCAACAATAAATAAATTTACTTCTAACCACTTCAAATATTATTCATTCATTCATAACATTCATTGCATATTCATGCATATTATAAATTCAATGTAAATATTCAAGTTAAGACTCGATAAATAGTGAATTCCTCACCACCATATGTGAATATATTAAATGCTTATCAAGCCTCTACATGCATATTCATACACTCAATTATTATTATAGGTAATGGTCCCTGACCATCAATTTGAGTCCACCATCACTTCATGGCATTATTCATATTTCTAAACATGGTATTCATAAAATCAATTAATTAATTAGGATTCAATACAAAGCCATAATCTAGAATTATGGCACTTCTACCTAGATTTGTATTTCTTATCATGGTAATTCTACCTAAACATGGCATTTCTAGCCTAATTTAACCAATCAATATCAATAATGGCACCTAATTCAATCACTCAAGGGTAAACACGATAATCCTTACCTTTTTTATGCTATTTTCTAGCATGCTTTAAAAATCATAAGTCTTCCTAAAATGATTCTAATCATGAGCTCCTAAACATGATTCTAAGGCATCCGCAAAGAAAATAAACTCTTAAACATGTTTCTAATATAGGAGCCAAAGATAACTTATCTTGACACGTATTTCCATCTTGCAAAAGAGACGATGGTTAAAACAATTCATGATAACCTTAAACATGCTCCTCAACATTAAAACAAATCCTAACCATGCTTATTCTAAGCATAAATAAACCTAAACATGCTCAATTCTAAGCAAGAAAAATAAAGAAGAAAAAAAAAGGGAAAAGAGAGGATTGCTCTCAAGATGTACTCTTTCCGGGTTTAGAATAATAGAACACTTGAAAAACCTTTAAACTTAAAAAGACTCCTTGAATTCTTAAGTGTGTCTTCAAGAGGGAGAAGAGAGGATTTCAATGTGAATGAAAGTGAGCCATTTGGGTTGGTGGGGGGGTGGGCGCGGGCAGGCGCATTGGTGGGTGGTGGGTGGTTGAGGTGTGGTCGTAGGGATGGGTGGAGTGGGTTTATATAGTTGAAGGTTGAATTGAAAAAATGAAGAAAAATCAAAATAGGAAGGTGTTTAACAAAATTTTTCAAAAATGCGGGGAAGGTAGTCGGCCAACTATATGAGGACTGTTGGCTGATAATGGGTGGACAATCGACTGGTGGTACGATAATCGGCTGGCTATCCTACAACTGCCGGTCAATGATAGCAGACCAAACCCTTTTGTTTCTCATTTTTTCAATGTAGTGCTCCTTCAACCTTTGTCTATTCAATCACACGTAACTCTTCAAATTCAACTCTGATTTGTGGTCTATAAAAGTCTATGAAAACTAGACATCCGTAACTTCGCAATTGTGTATGACTCATCATTAGATTCCTCCTGGATTAATTTTTGTGATTTTTTAAATTCAATTGTTAGTGTTCTAAGCTTTTGATTGATTTTTCCTCAACTCTCTTCTTTTTGCTTTCAAGGGTATTTTTGTCATTTTTTACTCTTCATTCATTATCGAGCCTCAAAAATCAAGTGTCTAAAAATATATTATAGATTATTTTGGGCCACTACATATACATTTTGCCATCCCACGTATCATATAGTTATATTTAAAGGTTTTATAGTCATTGATAAGGGTGTATGTTTGTTTTTACAAAAAATAAATCCAATTACTTATGTTCTAAATGATCATATGCTCTAAGGAAAGAAGACATTGAATGAAAACTTTAAAGACCATGTGATGGTAAAGGCTATGTATAGTGGAAAGAAAGTCTTAACACTATCTATAAAAAGCTCAAAGTCATAAATGGGTCCTTAAAGCAAGTATACATTCACATTCTAATGATTATTTAACTCTAAAGAATGAAGAATACTATGCAAAATGAGAGAAAGCAAATGCAATAACCAAGTTATATATTTACTTCTTTGAACCAAGTGTTGGAATTGAAGTTTATATCCGGCTAATGCAAAAAAAATATCATTCTTCACTACAAGGGTTGTTTAGTGAGGCAAAATTGACATGGTATTGAATTCTTTATCTTGTTCTTTATTTTGAATTAAAAAAGACTTTGAGAAAGAATTAATAATTCTCAAAAGCCCAATCAAGAAGGATACCAAGGATGTTAAAACCAAAGTCTAGTGTTCTTCTAGTTTAAACCTTAAGGGTAAGGTCTATAAGAACATACATGGAAAGGTTTTAAAATTAGTAGCAGGGGATACAAAGAATAAAACCCAAGCAATTGGAAAATGTTTCCATATGGAGTTATAAGGGTATTTGAAAGGAGGTTGCATAGCATATAAAGCTTGTTCAAGCAATATATGTTCTAAAAATATTATTTGTAAAATATTCCATTAATTATTGAATTATGGATATTGACCATGTATATAATTCTTTGTAAAGGCTAATTAGGACTCGACTTTTAAATGAAGGTGAGCTAGGCTTAAGGCTTATGTATGAAGCATTGGTGTCTGTATTTATTGTTAGAGAGCTACATATTTTGATATTTTAGTTTTTGGATAATTGTTATATCACAAATATTGTGTATGAAATTTTGAATTTTGGATACATATTTAATAAAATTATGGTTATTTGCCTTCTTTTAACAAGTTTGTTATTAGAAAGAATAAAGAATTATTTTTTTTTTGGATCTGTACATAACAATTTGTAAATGATGAAAACAATAATGAAATCAATAAAAGACACCAAGTTGAATAAAGAAAGGGTATAGATTGTCTGACACTAATCAGACCTATCTTTGACATTTTTTATTCGGCCATCTTATTAAAAAGGATTCGTAGGTTAAGGATAGGCATTAAACTCATTAGAGGTCGAGCTTATACCAACCTATGAATTAAACATAGTAAGAAAGGCTTTCCAAGAAGCCATTTTAAAGCTAAAGGAAGTAGAGCTAAGGTTGTACTGATTTGGTACATAAAAGATGTTTATGCACTAATTAGTGTTAATACAAGAGGCATATGTGAGTATTTCACAAGATGATTACTCATTATAAGTATATTTACCTAATGAATCATAAATCTAGAAATTTTGAAGAGATCAAAAGGTAAATGATTTATGTTGAAAGATTTAGGTAAATATGTAAGATAACTACAATCAAATCGTAGTAGTGAATACCTTTTAAGACAATGGAATACTATTTTAATTCACTAAAGTAACAAGAAGAAGGAATATAACTCTTTTGAATATAGTTTGATCTATGTATGCTATTCAAAAATATCCACTTATATTTAGGAAACCCTAAGAGGTACAAAATGATAGTGCCTGTATAGTTAATCTGATATGAAAGTATTTTGTAGTATGACTGCAATTCACTTAAAGGTTGACTACATGAAGAATTATAAGCTTTTAAGCAAATTTATTCTACAAGAGATGTCCAAAGAAACTAAGATGGATTCTATCAATGATAATAGTTTTAGAGGTTTGAGATCTACTTTCAGGACAAAACAAACAAAAGATCTAGTTATATAACCTCCTATGATGCCTTGATATAGTAGGAGAATTGTAAGACAACCTTCTATAATACGTCAATGTAATGTTAGAATTGTAAGACAACCTCCTATGGTACCTCGATGTAGCAGGAGGAAGAAGTATCACTAGATATAGATGACTATGATCTTGCTACTTATGAAGAAGCGGTGCACGATGTTGATACTAAGAATTGCAAAAGTTATAGAATAAAAAATAGAATATATGTATTTCACTTATTTTTGGGAACTTGTAGATACACTTGATGAGATTAAACCCAAAGGTTGCAAGTGGGTCTACAAAAGAAAAAGAGAAGTTGTTGAAAAGGTAGAGACCTTTAAGGCAAAGCTGGTTATATCTAAATAGAAGATATCATTTATGATGAGACCATCTTGCCAGTAGCTATGCTAAAATCAATTCAAATTCTTTTGTCCATTTCTGCTCATTATGATTTTGAGATTTGGCAAATAGACGTCAAGACACCATCTTGAATGGAAATCTTGATGAGAGCATCTATATGGTGCAGCCAAAAAGTTTCATAGCAAAAGACTAAGAGCAAAAGGTTTACAAATTGAAAAGATCAATTTATGGTCTTAAGCAAGTATCAAGGTCTTGGAACATAAGATTTGATTAGATGATCAAAACTTGTGGTTTGGTTCAGAATTTAGACGAGCCATGTGTCTACAAATGAAAACAAGACTAGAAGGTTGTGTTTCTCATTTTATACATTGATGATATTTTACACATTGGGAATGATGTTGGAGTACTATCATCGATGAAATTTTGGCCGACTGAGCAATTCCAAATGAAAGATTTTGGAAAGGCTAGTTGTGTTCTTAGGATCCAACTAATAACAAATAGGAACAACAAGAAACTAACATTGTCTCAGGCTACCTATGTAGAGAATGTTCTAGCTAAGTTTGCAATGCCAAACTCTAAGAAAGGATTGTTACCTTTCAGACATAGAGTTAAACTTTCTTCAGAGCAGTCTCCCAAGACTGGTTAACATGAGGAAGAAATGAGGTTGATCCCTTATGCCTCCGTTATTAGGAGCCTCATGTACGAAATACTTTGTAATCGGCCAGATATTTGTTGTGCAGTGGGAGTAATTAGCATATAACAATCAAATCCTAATCGTGAGCATTGGGTTCCTATGAAACATATATTGAAATATCTTCATAGGATGAAGGGATATATTCTTGTGTATTTGGGAGAAATCTAAATCCAATTATATATATAGATTCAGATTTTCAATCTGATATTGATTCCAAAAAGTCAACCTTAGGATCAGTTTTCACTTCAAGCGGGAGGGCCATAATATGGAGGAGTATCAAACAATCCTATATTGTTGACTCTACCATGGAGTTAGAATATCTAGTAGCTTGTGCAGTAGCTAAAAGGCAATTTGGCTTCATAAGTTCCCTACGGATTTAGAAGTTGTTCCAAATGGAGAAAGACCATTGCACTTTATTATGATAATAATGGGGTAGTGGCTAATTCTAAGGAATTACAAGACAGGAAAGTATATAGAAAGGAAGTATCACCTCATGCCAGAGATCGTGTCGTATGGAGATGTGCAAGTATGTCACATCTACTCTAAAGGCAAGTAGGAGATTGTTAGGAATATGCCTTAAAAATATGAATGTTTTTCTATAACATGTAAACATTCTTATAAATAAAGTGTTGTTATTTATATTTTTTCAAATATGATCGTATAAATGACTAGAGGTTCTAAAGCTTGTACATTAATAAAGTTTCTGTATACATGAGATATATATGAGAATAGAACTTTATCATAACTCAAAACAAGTTCACAACCTATAAAAAAAAGTTGGGCGCTTTATTTAGACAATGTTGTTATGTTGTTTGTCTTCAATGGAAAAATGGTGAGTCTCTAACCGTTTGAAGTGCAGACTTTAAGACAAAGACATTTGTGCATTAATGAATGCATTGAACAAGAACCGTGTATAAATTATCCATTTGATAGAAATATCGTGAGCGAATATGAATTTCTACACCTGAGCATTAAAGGCATCTATACCTTAATCCTAAGTGGGTAGTGTACCTCTAGCATACAGGTTATGGTCTTTTACTAGAATAAAAAATGAGATATTAAAGATAAAGGTCAATATCTTAGCTAGTTGGGATTGTAAGATCTGTATACTAGTAGACATTATACCATAGATATGGAATTCATGACTATGAAAAGATTGTAGAGTACCACCCTAATGGTTTTACAAGGTTTTAAATGATAAAATCTTAGCCCATTGTTTAAAGAAGTTTTTTCATTAAACTAAGATTTATTTAATAAATCTTAACTCATTTAAATGGTATTAGATTGGTATCAAAGACTCAAGATGTAATTGGAGGGGTAAAGCGATAATTTATACCTAGCTCCAACTATTGATATTTCATAAAGGGTATTTATGTAAACATGTTGCTCAATGGATAAGCTTAAAAAATATTTAATCAGATTAATTTATTAAGCTTTCTGTAAAGAGTATTTAATTCAAAAGTGAAACTTTGAACTTATAATGGAATGGACGAAAGTTAATAGGTGAGGCCTACTACAATTATGAGATAATAAGGTATTGGATCAAACTTATTGGAGTTTGTAATTAAATATATCCATCAAAGTCCCTTGGACAGCTGACTAACAAATTATCTGAACAAGGCTTGGACTTGAGAACTTGATTATTTAATTTAATTAGTTTTATTGGAGAATGACGCCTTATTTTAAATTAAATAAATAATAATAAGTAAACTAGTAAATGGGCCAATTTAATTAATGTGATTAATTAGTAATAGCGCCTATTATTTAATTAAATAGATTAATTAAGCTATTGGGCTATTGGGTTTATTAAAGAGTTGATTAATTAAATGTCGGCTTATATGGTTGGACCATAAAAGCCTTTAGAGCCCAATTAGGATTTATATTAGATATGACCTTAATTAAAGTAGGTTTACTAATTATAATAGACAACGAATAAAGGAAAATTTATGAGATATATTTAAGGCTTCTTGTTTTGATGACTAGAGCCTCCAAAAAGCCAAATACATGAAAGATATACACCCCTGCCTTGAGAAAAATGAATTTAGCCCTAAGGATTCTTCAAGTGACGTTTTAAGATCTAGGGCTCCCTCTGACCTTTGTCTTGTGTTCTCATGTCTTGTTCAGTGCTGCTAAATGTCCACTCGTCTCGTTTTGATAGTTTGCAGACATTCCCGAGAATTGAAGTGGAAGAAAACGGCATAAAATTTTGAAGCCAATAGTCATAAGATCTAAGTACTAGAGACTATTCTGCTGCATTGATTGGATCAAAATCATGTCTGGCTTCCTACGCTACCCTTCGTGGAATTCCAATAATTAGAGCTAGGTATAATTTATCATTTTACCCTTCTAATTACATCTTAAGCTCTTGATACTAGTTGATGCGTTCGAAACTAGCAAGTATACTAGTCGCACAAGTAATAAAGTGATAAGTAAGATATCGTTCCAACAAGGATTGATTCTAATTGAATTTGTTATTCAAAAGCAACAACAGAATAAATGGGGGGAGGGGGGGGGGGTTTTGTTGATTGATTAACTAGATGAAATATTAATGCAAGTAAAGAATAACACAATGTAAATTTAAACAGATTGAAAAATCAATGAGAGACACTTGGTTAAGAGTTCATTCTCTGCCACAAGATATGAATTTGTGAATTAACATAGAATTGTAATCCAATTACAGCATTGAAGTTATCAACCGTAGATAACAACAAGCTCTGTTATCCCAATCTTTCCTTACTTTGTTGTTAAATAAAACAAGCTCTTTATTTAATCTCTATCCATTAAACAACCTAGAACAAGCTCTCTGAGTTTAATTCAATGGAAGCATTACGATGAGAAAGATAGGTTGATCTAAGCAATAATCACACAAGTTCGGATTATTTAACCTAGGTTGTATTTTCCAATTGCAATCTCTGATCACAATTTTGCTACTAATGATTGGAAATTCATGACAATTACGGATCAAGATTTCTAATCTAGCAATAGACAACAACAGATTATATTCAGTTGGCCATTCCAAATACAATCAGTAAGCAATCATAAGCATTAGATATGGGAAAATACAAGCAACTTCAATTAGAGAATTGGATAACAATTTCGTACACAATCAACTCACAAAATCCATATCAAGGGCTTTGAAATCACCCTCAACCAATTCAGATTTAGTTACACATATTCAATCAGAATAACAAATACAATACAGAGAAATTCCAGAATTGAAAAGGAAAGAAAGAACTTAGCAAATTCTTTGAAAATCTTCTTTGTAGATGAATCTTCTTGGAATTGTAGTTCCTCCTCTTTCAAAATCTTCTTTCTCCTTCAAGAACTCCAAGGGATGAGAGAAATCCAGAAATGCAGCCTCCTCCCACGTTTTCCCCCCTTCAAGTTCTGAAAATAAAACCCTAAAATGTGTTTAAATACTCTGCTACAGTAACGTGCTACAGTGTCCCGTATTATACATGCTACAGTGATGTGTGGAATTACATTTCTACACTTATCACACTGTTTTGATTACAACTTTCGGTACACTGAATGGATTCATAAACCGTAAATTTCTCCAAAAGTAGACTTCGAGAGCTTTTCAACGGTATATGATATGTCATCGGGTTCATTGTATATCAATACAATTAAATCCGAGAAGATGGTTGACTAGCAGAGGTGAAAATGAAGGGTTTTACTCCATTTTTGTGCAAGTTGCTCCAAAACTCCTACAAACATCAAAACCACACAAAAACATAAAAATACCAAGGAATATAGCAAAGAAACATGGACGAATTGATATGAAAATGATATATAAATAGACACTTATCACTAGTTTTATAGTATTTATATGATTTAGATTTATTACAATAAATCCTAGTTTAATGAACAACCATCATTAAACACTTGATCAAGATTTTATCATTTAAAACCTTGTAAAATCATCAAGGTAGTATTCTACAATCCTTTCAGAGTCATGAATTTCATATCTATGATATAATGTCAACTAACATATAGATCTTATAGTCCTGACTAGCTAAGGTATTTAACTTTCATTTTAGATCTCACTTTATATTCTAGTTATAGAATATAACTTGTATACTAAAGGTACACTACCCACTTAGGATTAAGTTAAGAATGTCTTTAGTTCTCGGGTATAGAAATTCACATTCGGTCATAATATTTCTACCAAATAATAATTTCTACGTGGTCCGTGTTCAATGTATTTACTGATGCACAAGTGTCTTTGTCATGAAGTCTCCACTTCAAATAGTTAGAGATTCATCATTTCTCTATTGAAGACAAACAACATAATAACCTTGTCCAAACAAAGCGCCCAACTATTGTTTATATGTTGTGAACTAATTTTAAGTTATGATAAAATTCTATTTCTCATATATATCTTATACATACAGAACTTTATCACTATACAAGCTTTGAAGCCCCTAGTCATTGATACAATCTTATTGGGATAATTTATAAATAATAACTTCTATTCATTTATAACAATAATGTTTATATTATTACGGAAAATCATCCATACTCTTAAGACAAATTTTTAACATGTTTGTCTTTTTCTTTTGTTGAAAAATGAGGCCTTAACAAACCCTACCATTAAATGACTTCTATTAAAGTTGATGAGTTGGAGGATAAATTGGTAAATTTACATCTAAATGAAGAAATAAATACAATGAAGTTTTAAATAATATAGCATATCCAAATCATCAATTTTAACAAGATCGACATAACTTATCTTTGCTCTATGACTTTACCTATGGACTAATCAGAATCGTACTAAAATGCTAGAATTTTTTAACTAAAATTTTACACAAAATTTGATTTATTTGACATTCCTAATTTTTTTTAAAAAAATTTCTAGGCTCTACCAACTTGAATCAGTAGTATTGGAATTTGAGTTGCTTATTGCAGTTCCTTTTCCAAAGTAAATCAAATTGGTTATGTTCCAAATCTTAAATAAACAGCGTACTTTTAGAAGAAATTTAAGAAACAAAATTTGCAGAGAAATTCTTTGAAAATCTTCTTTGTAGATGAATCTTCTTGGAATTGTAGTTCCTCCTCTTTCAAAATCCTCTTTCTCCTTCAAGAACTCCAAGGGATGAGAGAAATCCAGAAATGCAGCCTCCTCCCACGTTTTCCCCCCTTCAAGTTATGAAAATAAAACCCTAAAATGTGTTTAAATACTCTGCTACAGTAACGTGCTACAGTGTCCCGTATTATACATGCTACAGTGAAGTGTGGAATTACATTTCTACACTTCTCACACTGTTTTGATTACAACTTTCGGTACACTGAATGGAGTCATAAACCGTAAATTTCTCCAAAAAGTAGACTTCGAGAGCTTTTCAACGGTATATGATATGTCATCGGGTTCATTGTATATCAATACAATTAAATCCGAGAAGATCACTGACTAGCAGAGGTGAAAATGAAGGGTTTTACTCCATTTTTGTGCAAGTTTCTCCAAAACTCCTACAAACATTAAAACCACACAAAAACATAAAAATACCAAGGAATATAGCAAAGAAACATGGACGAATTGATATGAAAATGATATATAAATAGGCACTTATCAAATTCCCCCACACTTAGACTTTGCTAGTCCTCGAGCAACTACGACAATATGAAATAAAACTAAACCGAAACAGAATCAACAAAAAAATTATAACACACAAATGCTTCATCTTGCAAATAGGCCTCAAAGATTGTACTTAATTATAACCCAAGGAAAACTTCAAAATAATGCACTTGATCAAGAATCTCATTACAAAGATTAGTTTCGCACTGCTTCAATTCCTCCAGTGTGTGTGTAAAGCCATTCTCACCTAATCATTTGTAACCTGGATGAGTTTATGCATAAAAATGAATCATATTTAATAGTGAAGATGTGCGTATAAATGAATTCCATAGGCTTGCTTTTCAAGTCACTCTCCACTAATGTAGACATGCACAACACCAAGGATCAAGTAGGACTTTATTAAGCTTGTAACGTTTCGCTTGGGTGAAGGTATGATAAAGGATAATAATTTGGCTCAAATCACCCACAAACACATAAATCATTCAAGACTATGTAGAGCTCACCCCTATAACACAACTTTATTTTAATTCACCAGGTTACTCCCCCAATCTTATTTAGAACACTCAATCTTCTTTTTTTTTCTCTTCTCTTCTTCTTCTTTTTTTTTGTAGAAAACAAAAGAAACTACACCCCCACACTTTGTTGTTTCATTCTTTTTAAGAACACCCAAGGGTATAGAACTCTTTTTCTTTTCTTTTTTTTTTTAACTGCAATTTCACTCCCCCACACTTAAAACAATACATTGTCCTCAATGTTTAAGTACGTGGAAGATAAGTACAGATTTTTTTCTCTTTTTTTTTTTACAAACATAATAAAACTCAACTTGCATTGCTCATGGCACAATCCAACCTCCTCTAACTTCCCAAAACCAGAACATAGCTCAAAATGTAATTGCGAATGATTTACATGCTCATAGGTAAGGGATAAACTGTTTGGAACAAATTCAATTGAGATTAGGAAATCTTTTAGTGAGTTAACAAAGAAAAAGGTTTACAGAGGCTCAAAGGGGTAACTAGGGATCAATTTTAGTCAAGGTTGGCTCTTAAGGCTCAAACGTCCAAAGATGGCCTAAATCATTTCCCTAATGTTGCACAGTCTAGGATTTCGCCTCGAGTGACCATCAAACAAGTTCTAGAATTCATTAAAATCTGAAGAAACACTTAAATTACATAAACTTTCTCTAAGTAAACAAAAAACTCAGTGATAATGGCTCGGTGCTCAATTTTGTGCAAGGAATCAAAGGTAACGCAAAAGCTAATTAACATTTCAAGCACACAGATCTATGCATCATTTATCATTTTTCAAGAGGTATTCTCAATTCAATCATTGCCTTATCATTGGCCCATAAAATGCAAGAGAAGAGGTACGTGGCGTTGTTCACCTGAGTCAAGATTGTATATTTCAACAATCCTTAGGACCAGTAGCCCGCAGACTTAAGGTTTCCAGCCTATATACCTTTATTATGAAAGAACAAAACAAGATACAAGACACTTCAAACAACATGAAATAAACAAAATACAGATTTATGTAGAGAGAATGCGTTTCAAGGGTTAAAGAAAACCCCATATTCTGCCATTCTCAACTTTTTTCCACAATTTTTTTTTAATCGAAACTGATAAAGACAAAAAACACATAAAAACTTCTAAATTACATAAAACTAAACTTACTCATAAAATAACAAAGTCCAACAAGCCAGCAAACAAAAACAAGTCAGTTAGAATGGGTCTAAAAGTTTAGAAGTTAGCCTCCTTATTCAGCCATTATAGATTAAAGAGATCCATAATGCGTTTCAAGAGGACTTAAACTTTTTAAGCCACCACTCTAAAAACCAAGATTAGAAAATATTCCCTGGGAGGAAAGAAACAACCTGAAAAATCTCAAAATAAATAACATGAAAAACTTCAAATAAACACAATAAAAAGAAAGCAAACAAAAAACGAAGCAAACCAGCAAATAGAGATTACAGATGGAGTGTTAAATCCAGTTTACGCCTCTTATTGCCTTCTCCAAACCAATCAATCCGAGCTGTTGTTGGATCAGGCGAATAGACGAATTCTTGTAGTTTGTCAATTAACTCCCCTGCCGTTGAAGCTGTAACAAGGATTTGCCTCGCTGATGGTGAGATAAAATTTTTTCTACAGCTTGATCAAGAAAAGACAACAAACCATCAAAAAAATTATTGACATTTAACAAACCAATGGGGTTCCGATGGATGATTAGCTGTGCCCAAGAGGTGATTTGAAATATCTCCTCTAATGTACCATAACCACCCGGCAAAGCTATAAATGCATCGGACTAAACAACCATATGTGCAATACGCTCATGCATACTAGAGACCTGTAACTCTTCCCCGATTGTGTTGCCTACGATATCTCGTACAGCTAATGGTTTAGGGAGAATGCCGAGAACTTTGCTCCCTCCTAGGGATGCAGCCAACGCCTCTCACTCAGTCATTGCTGTCGACACACACCCCATTAACCCAAGACTACCCCCTCCGTAAATCAAATGAATACCCCGCGCAGCTAATGTCCTACCAAGATCAAGAGCTGCTGTTGTAAACTCTCCATCTTTACCAAATTGCGATCCACAAAATACGCATATATTTTGGAATCGCCGAAATGGTGTTTTCTCCATTTCTACAAGTGCTCTAAACTTGTGTAAGATAATGATGCACGTTAGGTATTATGCGATTCAAGTGCAAGACAGGTTATGAAATGACATTTCAAAATATGCAGCATGGATATATACACACGTAAAACTCTCAAAATTGACACATGGGGACATAATTTCGGTGGGGGTTGCTCGATGCAGATTTATCGCCCCGAGATTTGAAAAAATAGATATGCTTTCAGTGAGGTTTGACAAAACCTCCACACTTGTCGCCACGTGTGCATGAAAAATGGAGATAAACTTTCGGTGGGGTTTGAAAAAACCGCCACACTTGTCTCCCACGTGAAGCATGAAAAGTAAAGATATACTTTCGGCGGAGGTTGACAAAACCTCCACACTTGTCTCCCACGTGAAGCATGAAAAGTAAAGATATACTTTCGACGGAGGTTGACAAAACCTCCACACTTGTCTTCCACGTGTGCTTATATCATGGGGTAGTCATCTGGTTTGTCAAACAGAAAACTTGAAATTAAAACAAACAAAATCAACAAACAACAACAACACAAAAACAACATTGATAATCAGATCAAACAAAACAAGAAAGAAATAAAATCGACAACAAAACCACATGATGCGTTCGAAAATAGCAAGTATACTAGTCGCACAAGTAATAAAGTGATAAGTAAGATATCGTTCCCACGAGGATTGTTTCTAATTGAATTTGTTATTTCCAGCAACAATAAACTAAACAGGGGGGATTTTTGTTGAATGATTTACTAAATGAAATAAGAATGCAAGTAAAGAATAACAAAACAGAAAGTGAATTTGAATGAAAAATCAATGGGAGACACTTGGTTAAGAGTTCATTCTCTGCCACAAGATATGAATTTGTGAATTAACATAGAATTGTAATCCAATTACAGCATTGAAGTTATCAACTGTAGATAACAACAAGCTCTGTTATCCCATCTTTCCTTACTTTGTTGTTAAATAAAACAAGCTCTTTATTTAATCTCTATCCATTAAACAACCTAGAACAAGCTCTCTTAGTTTAATTTAATGGATGCATTATGATAAGAAAGATAGGTTGATCTAAGCAATAAACACACAAGCTCGGATTATTAACTTAGGTTGTATTCTCCAATTGCAATCTCTGATCACAATTTTGCTACTAAGGATTAGAAATTCAAGACAATTACGGATCAAGATTTCTAGTCTAGCAATAGACAATATCCAGATTATATTCAGTTGGCCACCCAAATACAATACAGCAAGCAATCATAAGCATTAAACATGGGAAAATACAAGCAACTTCAATTAGAGAATTGGATAACAATTTCTTACACAATCAACTCACAAAGTCCATATCAAGGGCTTGAAATCACCCTCAACCAATTCAGATTTAGTTACACATATTCAATCAGAATAACAAATACAATACAGAGAAATTCCAGAATTGAAAAGGAAAGAAAGAACTTAGCAAATTCTTTGAAAAACATTTTCCTCCCTATGTAGGGGATGGGGGGGGAGAAAAAATTCCCTCCCCCCACCCATTTTTAGGGGGGAATTGTAGTTCTTCCTCTTTCCAAGCCTTCTTTCTCCTTCAAGAACTCCAAGGGATGAGAGAAATCCAAAGATGAAGCCTCCACCACGTTCTCCCCTCTCCAAGTTATGAAAATAAAACCCTAAAATGTGTTTAAATACTCTGCTACAGTGAATTGCTACAGTGCCCCGTATTATACATCTACAGTGACTTGTGGAATTATATTTCTATACATCTCACACTGTTTTGATTAGAACTTTTGGTACACTGAATGGATTTATAAACCGTAAATTTCTCCAGAAATAGACTTCGAGAGCTTTCCAACGGTATATAATATGTCGTCGGGTTCATTGTATATCAATACAATTAAATCCGAGAAGATCACTGAATAGCAGAGGTGAAAATGAAGGGTTTTACTCCATTTTTGTGCAAGTTGCTCCAAAACTCCTACAAACATCAAAACCACACAAAACAATAAAAATACCAAGGAATATAGCAAAGAAACATGGACAAATTGATATGAAAGTAATACATAAATAGACACCTATCAAATTCCCCCACATTTAGACTTTGCTAGTCCTCGAGCAACTACGACAATATGAAATAAAACTAAACCGAAACAGAATCAACAAAAAAATTAAAACACACAAATGCTTCATCTTGCAAATAGGCCTAAAAGATTGTACTTAATTATAACCCAAGGAAAACTTCAAAATAATGCACTTGATCAAGAATTTTATCTCAAAGATTAGTTTCGCTTCACTTCAATTCCTCAAGTGTGTGTTTGTAGAGCCATTCTCACCTAATCACTTGTAACCCGGATGAGTTTATGCATAAAAATGAATCATATTTAATATTGAAGATGTGTGTATAAATGAACTCCATAGGCTTGCTTTTCAAGTTACTCTCCACTAATGTAGACATGCACAACACCAAGGATCAAATAGGACTTTATTAAGCTTGTAACGTTTGGCTTGGGTGAAGGTATGATCAAGGATAATAATTTGGCTCAAATCACCCACAAACACATAAATCATTCAAGATTATGTAGAGCTCACCCCTATAACACAACTTTATTTTAATTCACCATGTTACTCCCCCAAACTTATTTAGAACACTCAATCTTCTTTTTTTTTTTTCTCTTCTCTTCTTCTTCTTTTTTTTGTAGAAAACAAAAGAAACTACACCCCCACACTTTGTTGTTTCATTCTTTTTAAGAACAACCAAGGGTATAGAACTCTTTTTCTTTTCTTTTCTTTTCTTTTTTTTTAATTGCAATTCCACTCCCCCACACTTAAACAATACATTGTCCTCAATGTTTAAGTACGTGGAAGATAAGTACATATTTTTTTCTCTTTTTTTTTTTTTACAAACATAATAAAACTCACTTGCATTGCTCATGGCACAATCTAACCTCCTCTAACTTCACAAAACCAGAACATAGCTCAAAATGTAATTGCGAATGATTTACATGCTCATAGGTAAGGGATAAACTGTTTTGGAACAAATTCAATTGAGGTTAGGAAATCTTTTAGTGAGTTAACAAAGAAAAAGGTTTACAAAGGCTCAAAGGGGTAACTAGGGATCAATTTTAGTCAAGGTTGGCTCTTAAGGCTCAAACGGTCCAAAGATGGCCTAAATCATTTCCCTAAGTTGCACAGTCTAGGATTTCGCCTCGAGTGACCATCAAACAAGTTCTAGAATTCATTGAAATCTGAAGAAACACTTAAATTACATAAACTTTCTTTAAGTAAACAAATAACTCGGTGATAATGGCTCGGTGCTCAATTTTGTGCAAGGAATCAAAGGTAAAGCAAAAGCTAATTAACATTTCAAGCACACAGATCTATGCATCATTTATCATTTTCCAAGAGTTATTCTCAATTCAATCATTGCCTATCATTGGCCCATAAAATGCAAGAGAAGAGGTACGTGGCGTTGTTACACCTGAGTCAAGATTGTATATTTCAACAATCCTTAGGACCAGTAGCCCGCAGACTTAATGTTTCCAGCCTATATACCTTTATTATGAAAGAACAAAACAAGATACAAGACACTTCAAACAATATGAAATAAACAAACTACAGATTTATTTAGAGAGAATGCGTTTCAAGAGTTAAGGAAACCCCATATTCTGCCATTCTCAGGTTTTTCCACGGTGTTTTTTTTTTGTTTTCGAATCAAAACTGATAAAGACAAAAACACACAACAACTCTAAATTACATAAAACTAAACTTACTCATAAAATAACAAAGTCCAACAAGCCAGCAAACAAAAACAAGTCAGTTAGAATTGGTCTAAAAAGTTTAGAAGTTAGCCTCCTTATTCAGCCATTATAGATTAAAGAGATCCATAATGCGTTTCAAGAGGACTTAAACTTTTTAACCCACCACTCTAAAAACCAAGATTAGAAAATATTACTTGGGAGGAAAGAAA